>JAODPA010092933.1:114901-186007 GCA_025585075.1 Nepenthes mirabilis | reverse complement strand
CCCCACCCTTTTTTATATAGATAGACCCTCTTAGTCTTGCTCTTACCGCCACCATTCTCCACTGTTGCATAGCATGATTTGGCCTTGAAAACCACATCCACCAAAGGTAAAATGAATACCACTCACTATTTTCTACTATGTTACCTTTTTATTAATGTTAAAGCTTCCTAAAATCATGAACCGAACTGCGTTTCTCTCTTTCAATCACATAAACTTATAGTGACCAGTAAAATTTCGCTTGAATCTTAACTAAATGAAAACGGACAAGCAGCATGAGAGTTTGTGAGTGTAGAAAAATTGGAAGTAGGTGAAGGTCAAGCATTTGAGGAGCATCATATGCTGACAGGTGGGATATTTAAATGTGGAAAATCACTTGCAAATTGGTGAAATTGGTAAAATATGGAGAGTCACTTGCCTGTTGGAAGCCTCGGCACAAAATAGAGTAGCGAAGAATACGGCACACTAGCTTATTGTATCTTTGGCAGCAGCCCGGACGATGGCCTTTGAAATCCCCGGCAACTGAACTTCGCCTCCCTCTTTCCCACTCTGATTTCTCTCCACTCCCTTTCTCTTTCTTCATCCCTCTCGCCTTCCAACTCCTCAATCTCTGACTACAAGGGCTCTTAGATAGACTCATGGCAAATAAATTTTGGGAGGGAAAGTTTGTTATCGGAGGGAATCGACTAGCTAGTTCATGGTTGTTGGGTCGTTATGGTCACAGCCATAGGAGCAAATACCTTGACAAAGTAAAAATTTTAAAACTTGTTGGGTAGTTACAAATTTATGAATACACATTACATCATTAAAAAATTAAATTCATTATCCTGAAATCTATCAAGGAAGAAATATATAATGATTCTAATGAAGAGTCTCTCAATAATGAAGATTTTATACCATTTCATGAAAAGTTTTAAAAAGTTTTTGAAGAAGAATAAAAATTCTTTTGATAAATAAAATGAGAACTCAAAATCCCGTTGAAATGATAAGGATAAAAGAGGAGTAAAAGACGTAAAAAATAAAAAAAAAATCTCAGAGAGTATAATGTCATAAATGTCATGATTTTGAATACATTTAAACTGAATATTGTGAGTGTTATTATGAATGCTACTTTGAGTGATGATAAAAAGGATGAAGAAGAAAGACATATGGTAGAATGCAAGGTTGATTATATGGCTTTCATGGCTTCAGTGAATAAATGTGATAAGGATCTAGAAAACAAATTGGAACAATTTGATAACTCTATAGATGAGTCTGAAAATGAGTTTAATGACCTTCACAAAGTTTATGATTAACTTTTGAGAAAGTGCCTAGAAGTTAAAAGAACTAACAAATCTCTATGATGCATCTTGAGGACCTAAATTAATGCACGAATTAGTGAGCCGCTTTGTCGAAGTTAAAGGTTTGGAAAAACGGGTTTAGCCTTCTTAATTTTAAATTTAGATCTTACACACTATTACTAACAAATAATAGGTAAGAGGTATACGTGACTCGCTCTCTAATATATCTTCTGATACTCATGTCAAAAATTTTTCTAGTTGGATGATAAAGATACAAGAAAATAAATGTGAGTATTTAGAGAGGATGTGGACAGTCTATGTATGGAGGGCAATGCTTCTTTATGTGCACTCAACTTGTCACGTATCGTATTTACCTGATCAGAATCCGACAGAGTTTCGACTGTAAAACGATCGTCAAACTAATACAAATATATACAAATATCCCTGTACAGTACATATATCCCAACAACCACACACACATAGGATCCAAAATGCCATAAAACTACACATGACATCAACGTCATAACTCTGGTTACGACGTTTACTCAGATAAGATATCACTAGGTACCTAAACAAGCTATCAAAACTTGTGAAAGTATATATATCCATCAAAATACAGTGAAAACTAACTACCAGTACATCATCATCATACACAAACATCCACAATATATATCCATATCAAAATATATAAAATACTCCATAAGAGTACAAAAATCACAAACTAAGTCTTCAAAAGTATCCTCCAAGGTTTTGTCCTTCCTAGCCGACTTGCAATCATCTACTCTGCCTCATCAGTTATAAGGGCGTACTTATTTGGAGGAAAGAAAATAGTAAGGAGTGAGCCAAATACTCAATAAGACATAATAATCAAAGACAATAAACAATATACGTAAATTAAAGTAGAGGAAGGATATAGGAGTAAAATAAAGATGCATAAATATAAAACATGAATAAATACATTTTTAAAATTTATTTATCTTTCCCATTTTATTTGTAATTCTTTTAAATTCTAAAATATACATAATTTTTTTTTCTTTGCCGATTAGGTCCAGTAGGCCTTATCAGCTAATGGAATAGCCGATCGAGGAATAGAATGTGTATGCACCCACACATTCTAAAGCCTTACCCATGATACCTCAAACTTTAACATCCCATGGCGGACAGTATACCTTTCACCAGATATACAGGGCCATAAAATAGATATGCCATTGGAGCACCTCCAGTGGTCTAGGAGTATTCATCGATCTACCACTATAATATTCTAAGACATGCTAGAGAATACTACCTTCTAAATATAAATTCTTGGTCCAGGTTATTAATTACATAGGGAAGGTCCAACCAAAAACTTATATAGAGTTCTCACTCCTAGGAGAGTGAATCATTAAATATAACAAATTGTGGAGTTTCTTTCAAGTACTTTGTATAACTTTCATAATTCTTTGATACGGATACAGATAATCATTTTCTTATGAGTTCATATTTTTACATGCTTTCAATTATATACATAAATCAATATAAAACTTGAAACATGTAAGAAATTCTTACCATCATGAGCTAAATATAACTTTAGAACTTCTGGATAACAAATCTCTTCACAAATGCATACAACGTAATTTTTGGAGCATATACAAGATAATATATTTAACGTACATGCAGATAAATATCACTATTTATATCTAATAATATTTTCAAAATACAAAATTAACACATATAAAATATATCTGAATAAATACCAAATAATTGAAGTACCCATGTCTAGAAGTTAGGGTTTTAAATTTCTAAGGCCAAATCGTGTATAAATCACAAATAAAACGGATAAAATCGAATGGGGAGCAGGTTAGGGTTTCGTGAAGCCGTAAACCACACAAATCTTACAAATTAAATATGAAATCGAAATATATACATATTAAAGTCGTGCGCTTTGTAAAATATAAATTTAAATGGGTATCAAAATGAAAATATTTGAAAAAACGGAACAAATTTGCAAAGAAACGAGAGAAAAGTATATGAGTGTACTTACCTCGACCTGATCTATCACTTCTCTAACTAGTTTCAAGTCGGAATCGAACCCAATGACCTCGATCTCTTCCTTCTCTCTCTTCTCCTTCACGTTCTCTCTCTCTATCGTAAAATGGCTAGAAATGTCGCATGAAAAACCCTCGCGGGGTTTAAGTATCCCACGCTGAAGCTCGAGTACCAACCGGTCAAGAATCGGGTTGTAAGGATCTGGTTCCTATGACTTAGTTTTTTGCAGCCTTAATGGAAAAATCAACTAAGATAGCTAGACTGCCGGTTAAGAATTTTTGACCGACCGGTCAAGAATTGTTAACCGGCCAAATATAGTTGTTGACCAGATTTTATAGTTGACTGGATTGATCAGTTAACTGGAATAGTTGGTTGTTTGTATAAAAAAGAAGACCGATTAAGATAATTAATCAGATTAGATAGACAACCTGATTAGATTATTGACCGAAGTAAATAGATGACGAGAATGGAATGTTAACCAGTTAAGAGAGTTGACCAAAACTAGAATAGTTGACCAAAATTATAGATGTTAACCAGAATTAAGAGTTAACTAGAATAACCATAAAATTGCGATCTGTAAATGAACAGAAAGGGGCCGAGGTTGTTAGATAGAGATTAATGTTGTTTGGGAATTAGAATGAGACAGATGACTCATAGAGACTCGGGACTTAGAGAATCCGAACGAGAGATTTAGAAAGACGTTTAACTTGCTCTCACATACTCCATTGACCTTCTAGAAAGGAAAACTGAATAAGAAAAGGAGTACTAAGTAGACAACTTACCCCCACTTACTTCCACCAACCTCATTGTTTATAAATATTGAACTTGCAAGTTGGAAAAAGAGTTCAAAATCTGAGAGAAGCAGGAATGAGAAGAAGGAGATGAAGGAGAGGAGAAGAGTCTTAGGCCGAATTTGAGTAAGGAATTCGTGGATCAGACAAGTGTACCCTATGCTTATCTTTGGCTGTTGTTAGTTCTTGCTCAAATCCTTCGGGTATTATTGTTCTCATACCTTCTTTGATATGTTTCTACGTACTGCATGTCATGATGGTTTCTTTCTAATATTTTATGAAGAAATTTCATGTTCAGTATATATGTTATGTTTTACACATGGAATTATGTCCCACAGTTCATGTTTGAAAGCTGTTAAAATCCCTTCTGTTTAAGCCAATGTGCACGGACAAGTTATTTACATGTTTAATTACTGCCAACCCATATCAGTTTTCTTATCTCATCTGTTTGCATATTTGTTTACCATTTATAAAAGTAAGATCTACTCTTTAAGAACTTCGATTATTTGAAACCCAAGATTTAAGAAAATTAGATTTTGATATTTAACGACCGAGTAGTTGTAGGTCTAAAATGTAGCCATTTTCGATCTATGGTGGCCTAAAAGTTCGGTTTGGAAATTCGTTCTCATGAAGTTATCTTTGCCCCATGTTTAATGTTTCTATATGCCCAATGCTCTCATTCCGTCCCTTTTGATTTCGTTTCAAAGCTATAATTATATATATCTTTGCTTATTTGTATCTTACTGAGTAATATACTCACTTGTTGTTATTTTCTTACTTTCAGACGAGTAAGAATTCATACCGGACAAGAAAGAGTAGAGTCGATCGGACTAGCTAGGCAAGAAGACCGATCTAGATTCATGTAGTAGTTTTTGGTCGACTTGATATATTTTTGCTCATTTTGGGGACTTTGTATAATGATTCTGCTGTATAAATCAATGGATAATTATATGCTTCCACTGAATTTTATGATTTGAGTAATTTTGGTTCCTGGTGACATTTTATTCCTTAAAGGCTCCATCCTATAGCCGATCGACCTAGATAAGCCCGATCGAGAATCTTGGCTGGCCAAGTTGTGGCCGATTTAAGGAATTCAGCCATTTGGATCCTATGTACGCTATTATGTTTAAATTATATATGATTATTCATTTTGTCTCATTACTCGTTGCCTTGTTTTATAATGGACAAGTGGGATAACCTAGTAGAGTTTCGGTCCGTCACACTTAGTATGAACACTGACTGAGGTCATTAGAGGATTATGGCTACGGTCTATCACACCTCAACCCGATTTATCACTTCACTAATTAGTTTCAAGCCGGAATCGAACCCAAGGACCTCGATCTCTTCCTTCTCTCTCTTCTCTTTCACATTCTCTCTCTCTATCATAAAATGGTCGAAAATATCGCATGAAAAACCTTCGTGGGGTTTAAATATCCTGGACTGGCACTCAAGCGCCAGTCGGCACACAACAAGTGTACCTGCTACTGATTTCAGTGTCTATCCCAGGCGCTCAAGCGCCCGACAGGCGCTGGCACACTGGTTTGGTCACTCGGTGGGTGTCCCTCGCCGCCACATCCTACACTCTCGAAACCTAATTTTTCTCATGTATTAAGCCTAATTTTGATTATTTTACTTTAATTACTCATAATTATGATATTAAGGAAATCAAAATCTCACACAACTAGTAGAGTGGCTTTAGTATTTGTGCACTCGTCTAGATAAATGGGTTATATAAATGAGCACTCATTTGGATGAGTGTCTTTTGTGTCTTTTTTCTCTCGTCATTGTTATTTAGACTCTGTCTTCATCCCCTTTTTTGGGGGGAGAGCTTGTATATACAATGAAAGGTGTTGTTTGGTTAGAAGGCACCTGGAATCAATGCGTGGGCATGTGCCACTTTGTTTTAGTGGTGAGGGGCGTTACCCCCATCTGTAACGGCCGCCTACATTTAATAGTTGGACTACTTGGCTTCCAACTATTGGATTGACTCAACTGCCACTTGTATCCGGCCTTTAAGTGATTCATTATGATTCTTTAATACTTGATTGTTTAGGTTGTGCTCTTTGATGCACTGTTTGCCTGATAAGTTTTGAGACATTTTCTATTAGACTGTCAGTGTTTGGGCCTTTTATCTACTTGTGCATTGGGCCAATCCATGCCTGGCTGTACCTATCACTAGCCCTCCATATTGGAAGGTTTGAATTTCAACTCTCAATATGTCATCGATGGGACACTAGCTGTACTCCATCAATGCACGTTTTTTCCCTAAATATTCTGCTAATTTGGGGTTTTGTTTGGTAGGATTATGTTCTTTGCCATCAAAGTTGTGATTCATTATCTTCTTGAATTGAATGCCTATTGAGAACTCTTCTCGGCTATAAAGTGTGGAACTCTCTTTACTTTGTATCATGAAGCGTCATTTGTTTTTCTTGATGGTATGACTGTCTTAAGCCAACATGGTGACTTTGATGCTGCAAACCAAGTTGGTGGGAGCTCTCTTCCAACCTTTGAAGTAGAGATCCAAGGATATACTTAAAGACTATCTTCGTTATCCTCTTTTATATGAAAAACTGCCTTAATTTCTCTCTTTTACATCATTTCCAAAACCAAGCCTATGTCACTATGGCAAGGTTAAGCCATGACATGGCCTCCACCCCATGGAAATGCTATAGTTCTTAGAGAGAACTATTGTAGTTCCCGGAGGGAGGATTTTTTTTCTCTTATTGGGTCATTTTTCTATGCTTTTTTTCCTTTTCTCCCAAATTATACTTTTACTATTATAAACCTGTATGTTATGTAAGAAATTAATAAATAGAACTACATGAATGTTATTATTTTGTCTTTGCATAGCTCTTATATTCTTGTATTCTCTTAATGGTTGAAGTACTTAAATGTCATTTTTTGTTGATTATGACAATCTAACGATTTGAATTTCTGACAACTAGATCTTTTGGCAATTTGATGTATGATAATTTACTTCAAATGCTCTATTTATGCATCTGTAAATCAATTGAATCAACATTAATTAGAGTGATGTCAAAGCCACCCGTTGCTAGTCTGTTGCCTTGAGAAACGATATATTAGGGTATCATAACCTGCGTAGTACTACAGACGTGCCAATCTATGTATCAAAGGCACCAACTATCTGCTTGTTGCACTAGAAGGCATTATGTCAGGCCATCATTACTGATGTAGCAAAATAAACGTGCCGCAACACACTCCAATGCGGATACATGTCTCAGCCATTATGACAACGCTCCACTACAATGCCCTTAGACAATATTGTTTCTAGGCCAAGTTGTTGGCTATTTAAACTCTGACGCTCTTTAATTTCTGCACTTCTTTACATTTCATGTCGCTTAGCTCTAATTTGCTTTCTCCTTATTTTTATGGCTCCTATAGCAACTTCTACATGCGTTGCTGTAATTCCATCCGTCCTCACTTGTGATGATATGGATGACATTTACAATAAGTTCCATATCCCTATTGGTGTTCCCTACCAGGTGCCTTTATATGATGATAGAGTCTGCTCTCCTCGGCTTGGTTTCATTACCATTTATGAAACCCATCTGAAGGAAGGCCTTCACATTTTCTCTGCGAAGGAGCTTTACGAGATCTTGAAGGGTCCTGAAGACCCTTCAGATTCCTATTGTGCACCTCCATCCCAATGCTATTTGATGTTTGATCCGCTGGAAGCTTCTCTTGGATGCCGAACAATCAAAGTTGTTTTTCAGTTCAACTAAGAGAGTGATTGGATTTTATTTACCCCCCACAAAATGTATAAAATAAGCGAGGATAGTCTAAATTCAATAAAGGGCTAAAGGAACCGTTATTTTTATATTATGATCCCTTCTAGTTAGACTCTCTCCAATAAATGGGATAGGGTGAATTTCGTCTACTTTTAAGATGTCTTAGAGATTGAGTCTTGCATGGCTCAGCTCTTGATGGAGCAAATTGAGGAGAATGCTGTCTTAGTCCATAGGACAAATAATTTTTTAACCCGACAGGCACTCTTTGATGTCGACTAGGAAGTGAGAACGGAAGGAGAGGTTGTTGTTGTCATGCCTTTTTGTTAGTGCAGGAAAAAACTGAGAGAACTTTTCATCCGAGAGTCTCTTGAAAGGGTGACTAGCATGGTAGATACCCTCCCATCTTCCTTGAGAAACTACGATTGGGTCATTGTTGAGACTTATGATGAGATTATCCATTGTAAGTTAGTGAGTTGTCTCAAAGGCCAGCTTAACTTCATTCTTCACTAGGTCACCCAGTTTTTGAAGAGATGTCCAAATTCATCATTGGTGGTGAGTTTTCATTACCCACTGCTTCAAGAATAAATGACCCCATCACTAATGGATTGAATGAACCGATTGATGCTCTATTTGTGGCTGAATACAGGGTCCCATTTTGGTTAACTCATTACTCGATGAGCTTCTTTTTTCCCATTTGGTTGTTTTCGTTGTAGAGGTCATTAATAATGATCAGGCGGAAAAAGAGTTTGATAATAATCTAGAGGAGATTCCTCATGCTGATGTTTCGACACCTAAAGCATCAAAGGAATTGGGTGCTTTTACTCCTTCTCTGGGTTCAAAGTTCCTTTCCAGCATCACATTTTGCCTCTTTTGTGTTGGAGGATTCCATTCACCTCTGGTTCTAAAACTTCTCCCGGTCCATTTTTTTAGGAGAGATCTTTTCCCATCAAGGTATCGTTTGTGGAGTTCTTCGTTTTCTTATTATTCTTTTTGTTGTCGTCATTTTTGACTTACCATTTCATTTTGCTCAGTAGTCGCAAGAGTTGGTCTGTTTGATTGTAGATGGGTTGTATCAACGAGATATTGAGATCTCCCATCTATCTCAAATGTTCGCCAATCCTACTATACTAAAGGAGATGGAGATCCGAGTTGTTGCTACAATTGCTGAAGCCCAAAGAGTCGAGATCCGGCCACTTTCCTAGATAGAGATCCTAAGAGCTATCTGATGAAAAATATTTTCCCTTAGATTGAATTGCCTTACTCAAGGACAAGTTCTAGCAGGCTGAGCAGTGATTTGTCAATTTTCAAGGTAAGTGTGCTCGAATCAAAGGAGAGCTTAGAATATGTCTCTGACTAGAAGAGGTTGGACCTACTTTGGATGACTAATTCTAGGATGGATTTTATAATTGTAGGCGGATCGTGTCCTTGATCACTTTAAACTTTCTTCTTAGTTAACTTGACTCGAGAAATTTCAAAGCTTCTTAGTCCTCGATCTCTGGGGGACTCCCGACCTTAGGATAGTCATGATATTTGAGTGGAGGCAGATAATAGTATCATTATACCTTCTTTTTGAAAGTTTTAAGTCTCTATATTGTAAACATTTGCTCATTTAAATCAGCTAGATTTTTCAGTCATTACTGCTGATGCCTTTTTCCTTTATATGTTGAATTTTTTTCTCAATATGTTCTTTGTTTGCCGACTAAACATGGTCGCCAATGTCACCTAGCTTAGTCAGACTCTAATTTGTTGTCCATATTTGTTTGATAGTGCTTATTCCTTTGGGAGGACATCATAGTACTCTTTTTTATTTCATGATACTCTTTCCTATGAAAGGAAGTCATAACACTTTTGCTAGGGTAGATCCTTACTTGCTAACTAGGTGTAGTAGCCATTGTCATTGGGCTTTGTTGGATCCTAGTCTATTGACTGCATTTGATTGTTAGTGTTCATTCCTATGAGAGGACATTCTGGCACCCAAGCGTCGGGCCTTAATCAATTAATTATTTTTGACTAATTGTACTCTTTCTTAAGAGAGGATGTCATAGCATGCATGCTGAGTAACCCCTTAAGTTTTCTTTTATTTTGACCTCTATAGGAGAGGTTGGACTTTAGTCTACAAGCCCCCCGAGTCTTTATGTGATTGTTTGTGTCCAACCTCATTTGGGCTGCTCGGTTTTGATCGTGCTTTTAGCAGATCAATTCAATAGGTGTGAATTTTATCCGACTTAAGGTCAGTTTAGGTTGTTTATTTTTATGTACTAAAATGCTAGCACACAAATGGGCAATTAATGTAATAAATACATAACAATATCATTAATATCAATATGAGTATATTATACAGGCATTCCATGTGCCATGTACAGAACTTACCTTTATTTGGTGGAAGCTTAATGGTAGAATTTTTTGAGGTGTATTGCATTCCATGTCATCGGGACTAGTTTTTTATTATGTACGTAATTTATGCACATTGTTTAAGAAAATTGTTAAGAATAGGAATGGTCTCTATCAGTTAGGGGATAGCTTATTCCTATCGGAGATTTTACCTGTAGCCTTTATACTCCTCAAAATTAGGTCCCCCACCTCGAATTAGTAAATTTTCACCTTTTGGTTGTAATATTGAGCGACTCGTTACTGGTAAGCCACCATCTATAGTCTTGTCGCATCTTGAGCTTCCTCAAGTAAGTTGAGATACTCTTTAAATAATTGGAAATTTTTATGTGGGTTGAAAATTTTGACTCAAAGATTGGGTGGCCATATCTTGACTGAAAGACTGCCTCTGTCCCAAAACATAAAATGAACGGTGTTTCCCATATTAGTTCCTTGGGGTTTGTATGGTAAGACCACAACATGGAGGACAGTTCGTCTACCTAAGAGCCCACTGCATCTTCTAGTTTCATGTCCAACCAATGTTGTAAGGTTCAGTTCATTATTTCCACTTACCTGCTTGCTTGTAGATAGGCAACGAAATTATGAACTAGCCTTATTCCTAAACTCATGCAGTACTTGGTAAATCTTTTGTTGGTGAATTGGGTTCTGTTGTCATTCCCTGTGATCTCAGAAATTCCAAACTGACAAATGATACTCTACTAGATGAACTCGATTATGTTTTACTCAGTTGTCCTTACTAGTAGAGAGGCCTTTGCTCATTTTGTGAAGTAGTCTATAGCGACTATGATAAATTTCTCTGTTCGGACACAATGGGTAACGGGCCAAATATGTTTAGCCCCCATTGAGCGAGTGGCCAGGGAGATTGCCGAGTTTAGTGCTTTGTGTGCGGCCGAAAGAGACATTACTGTGGATCTGGCAATTCTCACACTTATTTACGAATTTCTTAGCATCTCTTTTTATCGTGGGTTAGTAGTAGCCCTACTGCATGATTTTGAATACCAAGTTCTTATCCATACGTGTGACCCGTAAATTTTGAGATGCACTTTGTTTAGCATGTAGTCAGCTTTTGCTAGTATCATACACCGCATGTAGGGAATGGAGTATCCTCTTCGGTATAGTTTTTCATCCATTAGGGTACACCAGCCTATTATCCTTTTTATGTGCTTAGAGTCTTTTAGATTTTATGGTAGAAGGTTTTCTTCTAGGTACCTTCTGTGTGAAGTCATCCAGGTATTGCCGTTTGAAATTTGAAATATTTCTTCTTTTGGACTTCTACGCTCGGGACCGTGAGAATTTCTCTCATCTCTCTGGCGTATTACTCAAGATTCCTAGTCACCACAGCTTTTATCAGCTGATCCGCCTTCCAATTGTTTTCCCTCAAAACGTGAGGTATTTTCACTTTATGAAATGAATCGGTCATGCCTTTTACTCTAGTAAGATATTTTACAAGTAATGCACTAGATGCCTCAAAATTTCAAGTCACTTGGTTGACCATCAGCTATGAGTCATTGTGAACAATCAGGCTTCTAGTTGAGCATTTTTTGTTTGTTTAAGCCTGGCTAATAAGGTTTCATATTCAGCAAAATTGTTAGTGGCCGAAAATTCAAGAGTCATCTGGTATTTCACCTCTGACCCATCCAAAATTCTCAAGACCATGCTTGCTCTATTCCCTGACTGGAATGATGACCCGTTTATGTGTAAGATCCAGGTCGAAATCTCTTCTTGTTGACATGGATCTTCATGAATCAAAGTCATCATTTTGACTATGATTCCACGAGAGCTTGAACTTTTATGAACGGCCATATTCAAAATTCTATGTCAAATTCTTCTAATTTAATTGTTCATTTAATCAACCGTATGGACACTTAGGATTTCTGGAGGATCCATTTTAGTGATTGATAGATTAGGATGATAATCTTACTAGTTTAGAAGTACGATCATAGCTTTTTGGCTGAGTGGACCAATACTAGAGCTATCCTTTCGGTATATAAGTAACGAGTCTCGGTGTCTATCAGAATTTTATTAACATAGTAGACTAGTCGTTGCACCTCGAACTCTTACCCGACTAGGACCAAGCTTAGAACCTTATCTGATATAGCCAGATAAAGAAATAGTTCCTCACTTTCTTTAAGGGAAGACAGGAGAGGAGGGTTGGCAAGGTATTTCTTTAACTCTTGGAAGGCTAATTGGCAGTCTTTCATCCACTGAAAATCATGTGTCTTAATTTCTCTAAGTACCTTAAAAAAAGGAAGATACTTCTTCGTAGATTTCACTACAAATCAGAAGATTGTTGTGAGTCTCCCGATTAACTTCTGGACTTTCTTCACAGTTCGAGATAGATTTATATCAATGATTGCTTTTTTTTCTTACGATTTACTTTGATTCTTTGAAGAGACACAATAAACCCAATGAACTTTCTAGAAGTTATTCCGAATATGTACTTTATTGGATTTAACTTCATTTGGTGAGCTCGAAGCACTCTGAAAGTTATGCTTAGGTCATAAATAAGGTCATCAGCTAATGTGCTTTTGAGGAGCATGTTGTCCACATATACCTCCATATTTCTTTTGTTTTGTGCCTCAAACATTTTGTTTATTAGCCTCTGATATGTTGCTCTTACATTTTTTAGGTTAAAGGATATGACTTTATAGTAGTATGTCCCCTAATCGGTCATGAAAGAAGTGAGCTCTTTATCCTTGAGACTCATCCGGATCTAGTTGTATCCTAAATAAGCTACTATGAAACTTAATAATTCTTGCCTAGATATCAAATCTACTAGTAGATCAATTCTTAGTAATAAAAAACTGTCTTTCAGATATGTCTTATTCACGTCAGTAAAATCGACACACATCCATCATTTTTCATTGCTTTTCTTGACAAGTATTATATTTGATTGCCAATTCGGGTACTGAACTTTCATTATATTAATCTTATATTCTTTAGGCCAAAGGGTATGACTTTGTAACAATATGTCCCCCAGTTGGTCATGAAGAAAGTGAGCTCTTCATTCTTGAGATTCATTTGAATCTAGTTATACCCTAAATAAGCATCTATGAAGCTTAATAGTTCATACCCAAATGTCGAATCTACCAGCAGAACAATTCTTGATAATAGAAAACTATCTTTCAGATATGTCTTATTCGCATCGGTGAAATTGATGCATATTTACCATTTTTCATTGCTTTTCTTGACGAGTACTACATTCAATAGCTAGTTTGGGTATTGAACTTTCATTATGAAGCCCCATCGGGAAGCTTTCTAACTTCCTCTCTTATGGTAATTAGTTTTTCAATGGAGTGATTCCTCTACTTCTACCTGATCAGTTTATATCCAGGATCGAGGTCTAACTTGTAAACCATAACCTTTGTCAAAATTTTTGGCATGTCCGCGGGTGTCCATACAAATACATCTGAGTTTTGCCAAAGAAAGTCATTAGTTGTTCACACATTTGACGCGATAACAAGCCTCCAATCTGTATGCATTTCTCAAGCTCATTCAAATCTAACGGAATTTGATCAGTTGAATCGCTAGACTAACCTTGTTATAGAGTTGTTTCGTCTCAGAGGTCAAACTCCTCAATCGGTTGATTTGAAATCACCTAATTAACTTGAGATAAGTAATATGTTCTGCCGATGACTTAGTTTCCCAGGATCTCTCCGACTCTAGCTATTGTCATGAATTTTATCTTCAAATGTGGGATTAATGTCATTATCCCAAATATAACCAAGTAGGGTCGTCCTAATATAATATTATAGATTAAAGGTAGGTAAACTACTAGGAACTTGAGCATTTGAGATACTGTCTTTGGATACGTTCCTAATATGACTTCTAATTAAATAGTTCCTTAGCCCGACATGGGTTGACTGTCCAACCTGTATAAGGGTCCCTTGTCTAGTCTTAATTGGTCTTTTTTTCAATTTGAGTTTAAAATATACATCAATGTATAATAAATTTCTGAAACTTAAATTATCAATGAAGACTTATTTTAGTTGGTAGTTAAGGATATCGTCTGAGATGAGAATAGATACAATAAAAGGGTTGAAATAGAGATTATTATATAAATCATATCATCGTTATTAAAGCTAATGATATTGTTTTTTACTTCTATCTTCTACTTCTTGCTGCTAAAAGTCTTCTTAGGGTAGTCTAAAATTTTATTTCTATGTGGTCTCATGGATATCATGTTCACCACTCTGGCCACAATCCGATTACGTGCTTGATCTTGCTGCCCTAACTTATCTTTATTGGCACTCTCGAAGGCTTGCCTTGGGTCTTTTAAGAACTTATTGAGATATCCTTTTTGAACAAGGGTCTCAATTTATTTTTACAAAGTTCGATAATCCTCAATGCTATGATCCGAAAATTAATTGTAGAAACAGTACTTAGATTGATCCCCTTCTTTTATGTTCTTGAATGGTTTAGGACACTTTAGAAACTTCTTGTTCCAAATCTACATCAGGATATTCATTCAAGTGTCATTCAAAGAAATTATGTTCAAGGGCTTGTACGCCATTCTGACACTCGATTTTGTCCTGGCTACTTCCTGTGATATCGAGCGATAGAATTGTCTTCGTTTCTCTTCTTCCCTCTTATCGATCCTAGGTGGTGGTCTATGTGCTCTGGCCTTTCATTTCGTTGGCCCCTTCACCAGTGATGGTCTCCACTTTAAGAAAAGTCTTGGACTTTTGTTGGACCAAGTCTTTAAAAAATTCACCCAACTACACAGTCACTATGAAGGAATTTAATTTTATCTTGTCAGATATTTTCAATATCCTTTGGGTCTCAGCATTAAACCAGGTCAACAAGCATTTGAAACTCTCATTAGGCCCTTGCCTAATGCCGACAAGGTGCCATAACTACTTTTTTTTCTTCGACTAGAGGTAAACTACGATAAAAAGTTATTGGCTATCTCCTAAAACATTCAGATCTTTGGTTGTAACTAGAAAAATCAAATTCAAGCATCTTATTTGAGGGTCAACGAGAAGTAGAGATATAAGGCTGAATCGTCTAGACCTTAGAATCCCAACATGGTATAGAAATTATCTAAATGATCCATGGGATCAAAAATTTCGTCGTAGGGTTATAGGGTCGACATTTTAAACTTGCAAGGGAGTTAATGTATTATGATCTCCCTCATGAATGGTGACTTGTCTAGGTCAGCCAAATATCTGTCCGTGCTTCCTCATTACAGCTGCTATTAAATCTTTTGGAATCTCTCTTCTATCTAGGAGGTGGATGCAACACTCTTCGTATTGAGAAATATCCTCAACTTTGAATGGTTTAGTAGATGTGTTGGACTTGTCGGCTATAGACTTTCCTCGGAAGAGTGCTTCATGATGTTTCATCTCAAGTCAAAGGTTTCCCATCATCTCGAGAACAGTGTGGATTTCACTATTCCGAGCTTTTATCCCATGCTGTAAGATTTAATCAACCTTCCAGCTAAGTTTGGGCCCTATCACCCGGGGCTTCTTAAGCCTTGAGGTCATCAAGCCACAGAATCACCTTCTTGGTTGGTAGTTTTTTCCTCCAGTTCCTTCTTTTAGATGTAGAAGTTTAGGAGTTGGAGGATAGAGCCCCCAGTGGGTGTCCCTTCAATTTGGTCCAAATGATCTGGAGGACCTTAGACATTTTGTCCACTTGGGCTATCAGTGTTTCCACGTTTATATTCATATTTAGATGAGTATTTCTATGGCTACCCTCTGTCAGGTCATCATCATGAGAAATGACACCCTTAGGTGGCATGCTAGTTTAGGTTTTGGTGTTGCTCATGTTTTCTCTCTCAAAAAGGTGGCTTGATTATCAATTCTTTACAGATGGTGCCAATGATGTATCTCGAGAATCTAGATTAATGTACGAATTAGTGAGCCACCTTGTCGCGCTTGAGGGTTCAAATGAAAATGTATCTGATTTTTGTAACTCTAAATTTGAATCCTGTGTACTACAATAAATAAATAAGAGGTAAAAGGTATACGAAACTCGTTTTCCAATATATCCTCTAATGTTTAAATTCGAAATCTTTCTATTTAAATAAAAAAAATGTAAGGAAATGGATGCGAGTATATAAAGAGAATGGGAATGAGTATACTATGGAGGGAAATGCTCCTTTATGTGCACTCAACTAGTAGAGTTGCTTTAGTATTTATACACTCGTTTTGATGAGTGGCTTGTGTATATGAGCACTCGTTTGGATGAGTGCCTTTTGTAGCTTTTTCCTCTCGTCATCATTGTTTAGACTCTATCGTCGTCCCCATTTTTTGGGGGAAGATGTTGTATTTATAGTAAGAAATGCTATTTGGTTGTCGAGCACCTGGAATCAATACGTGGGTATGTGCCACTTCATTTCAATAGTGACGGGTGTTACTCACATGTGTAATGACTACCTCCATTCAATAGTAGGATCACCTAACTTCCAACTATTTGGTCAACTCAGCTGTCGCCCGTATTCGACCTTTAAATGGCTCATTATGATTTTTTAATGCCTAACTATTTGGGTTGTACTCCTTGGTTCCTGTATTGGTGTGTCATTTGCCTGGTTATGAGACGTCTTCTGTTGGGCTATTAGCATTTTGGCCATCAGCATTTGGGTCTTTTTTCCACTTGCGTATTGGGTCAGTCCATGCCTAGTCATACCCATCACCCTAAATCAAAATTTATTCGAATCTAAAACAAAGAAAGTTGTTCTTCATTCCAAGTTAGATCTTGATAACAATAAATATCAAGATCTTAAAAATTTTAACAAGTTATTATATGAACAAATCAATACCCTTTAAAATGGACCTCGAAAAGACAAAAAATGATCTAAAAATATTTTTAAGTGTAATGAAGAAACTCGATCATTTATTTTATTTGGTCTAGTTAAAAAATATTAGAAATAAAAAGGGTATTGGCTATACTGAAGGTATGACAAAAGCTAACATTAGCTCTAAAACCAACTTTGTTTTGACAACCACAATCCAATAAAGAATTCGACTAAAAGACATGTATAATAATAATCAAATAAGATGACCAAAAATAGTAATTTTAAGAACCTATCAAGGAAACAACCCGACTCTATCTCCAAATTTATTTCTACGTGTCACTGGTGTGAAAAAACTGGTTACATTTGATTGTACGATTATATGTCTCATATTCGAAATGAGCCTAATCAAAGCAAAAATGTTAGCTTTTTTTGTAAAACAAATTAGGTATTTGAAAGATTAACTTACTAAATTAACTAAGAAAGTTAATTATGGAAAGATGGTGTGGATAAAAAAGAATGATCTTACTTACCAAAAAATAAAATTGTCCATAAAATAATTTCATCTATTATATATATATAATATGGCATCTGAAACGTGCTTGTCTCTTGCTCATGAATGCTCCAGCACCTCTCATACGCCTAAGGCATTGTTCAGTTATGCCTACTTGGAAATTATCTAGAACTCGGGCATATTTTGTCTAGAATCATTCATGCTTGATGTGCCCCTCCAAATCACTCATGTGTAGTTGGTCCAAAATATTAGTATATGAATTATACCTCTCTTACACTCATGCACAATTTCATCCACCTAAAGTGCCTGAAGCACGCTTGATTCATACTCGTGTCAATCTATAGTGCTCTATTTCTCCTTGTATTGTTAATACGCAGCCAACTCTTTTTACTCTCTCTTCACTTTTTTTGTCAACTTTCTCATCACTCTCCCTCTCTATCTCCAATTTACTAGATTTACACATTTTTACTGAAATCTTAAGAGAATCAAGGATATATGTTTCCGTATTCTCTTCTCTCCCTCAAGCTTTTAGGTCTTCATTTGCTACAGAGAAATGGATTGCAAAAGAGGGGAAATCGGCCACATTAAAATTACCTTCTGGGGAGGTCCGTTTGATATCCAAAAACTGCTCAGCAACAGTCGGACAAGTGGGGAATGTTGGAGTGAACCAGAAAAGTTTGGGTAGAGCCGGATCTAAGCGTTGGCTAGGTAAACGTCCTGTAGTAAGAGGAGTAGTTATGAACCCTGTAGACCATCCCCATGGGGGTGGTGAAGGGAGGGCCCCAATTGGTAGAAAAAACCCCACAACCCCTTGGGGTTATCCTGCACTTGGAAGAAGAAGTAGAAAAAGGAATAAATATAGTGATAATTTGATTATTCGTCGCCGTAGCAAATAGGAGAGAAAATAGAATTAGTTTCTTCGTCTTTACAAAAAAATAGGAGTAATTAACTGTGACACGTTCACTAAAAAAAAATCCTTTTGTAGCGAATCATTTATTAAGAAAAATTAATATGCTTAACATAAAGGTAGAAAAAGAAATAATGTGATAGCTAGGCTACACAATGGTAGCAGCATTGTCATCTCATTTAGCGAGATTTACCATACTTGGGTATAAATCTTATTGGATTTTATCGTAGTTTATAATATTGGTTATAGATAAAAAAAATTTTGTGGTTCCTTTTGAAAAAGCACGTTTCGGTGCTCACGTGTTTCGACCCCGTTATAAGTATAGCGGAAGCAATAAAATAAATTAATTAAATTAAATATCCGATACACGTAAGGGATATTTAACTCTAGATGATGACGAGATTAATGATCATGCACAATATAACAATGACAAGCAATAGAGGTCAAGCCAAGTATAAACAATAGTAAAAAGATCTGATTTTTGGTGACGAAGTGAAAACTCGATACCCACGGTATCGAGAAAAACACTCCGGGCTTCAACGGCCAGGGAAGCAATGCACTATGAAAATCAACTTACAGCCCGGGTGGTAACGACGCGCTAACCTAGCCGACTTACTCCCGACACGTGATCCCTACCAAGGAACTCCGTGGATTTGCCCGCGGTAACGGAACCGGACACCTTCCGGTCTTCAAGCCACTCTTCCCTCTCGTGCCACTTGAATTTCCAACCACGATCGGATCTCCTTCTTCACGAACCAACGTCTCCAACACAGGTAGAAGGATGAAAGTTTGAAGTGAAAAAGTAAAAGAAAAATGGTGAGAAAACTCTTTAGATCATGAAGCTCAAAGAATGTCTTTTGGTTTTCTCAAGAGAAGTTAAAGCAATTGAAGCATGTAAAGCTTTCTTCTCAAATGGGGGCTCAAAATAATCTAATATAATATCTGAATTGTTCCCGAAATATAACTATAGGCTTATACTCGGCCAATTCTATAATCCGATCACATCAGATCCCATTTTAAACCATAATAGAATCAAAACTCACCAAATCAAACGAATGATTCACCGATCACATCCGTACTCCTACAATGCATCCAAATCTTCTATTCTAAAGGGATAAAATAAAAAAAGTGATCCTAATACTCAACAAATATCATAATTTAAATAAAATAAGTCCAATAAATTAAAGAAAATGTCAAATTGATAAAAATTTATTCAAATGACATAATAGATCCAAATCGTCGATAAAATAAATTCAATAAAAATCCAAAATCTAAAATCTAAAATCTAATTGTAGTCTCGTACTCAAATCAAAATCTTCAACCTATTTCCGAGCATTGCCTCAGAGGCCGAATATCAAGCTCTTTGTCCATCGATTCTACAATGATGAGATATTATGGAGATGATTATCCACCCGATCATAACGATGAGAGGGAATAAACAACCATTGAGTCTTCCTCTCACTCTAGCCATAACTTCAAACCTTTACATGATCTGCATCTTCGCTGCCAGCAAAATCAGACTCGTACTTTATTGTCTTAACTTTTGACAAAGGTTGCCCACCAGGACTCCACAACTTCTTTCATAAAGAGAAACGAGTTGATTTGACATGACTTTCTTCATCTTTATCTGTGACTTTTAATTTTGAAGAATCTTTATTTTCTTACTTGGATCTAACAATCACTTTTCGCTTTGTATGCGTCATTCTTGCGCAGAACCTCACAAATCTTCTCTGTATAATTCCAATTTTATCAGATGTTTCTAAAGAGATATTCTAAGCATGTCTCTGAAGAGACATTCCAAGCGATCTCCTCATTCTCCTAACCTATGACAAGGCGTTAAAAATCCTACTATCGGTTCACTTGTATCTACTCGGCCAAAACCTCCTTCTACTTCACGAGATTTCGAATCAATCCACTCTATCACCTACCTCTCTGCCGACCAAAACCTCCTTTCTACTCCGTGAGATTTTGGACCGACACCACCCAATGCCGCTACTTCTCTTCCAAAATTGTAGAACCCAACAAAACCTCTACATTTCCGCAGAAACTACACAAAATCCTCCTTTTGTAGCTATATCATACCACCTATTATGTCGCTCGTACGACTCATCATAATTAGATGATCATCCTTCCAATCCAAATCCAAACAACTACAATTCGACCTTTGATTCAAACCTAAATCTCCACAATTCAAAATTTTCACTATCTGTCAAAAATAATACTTATCTTGTCTAAACGTTCAGTACATTATTTATAAAAAATGATCAAAGTACATCTATTTATAACTTCTCTTTGATATCACTTCTGTTACGTACCCGAATCAAGTAGGTCAATTTAAATAATTAAACATATTTTATTTATTATTTTTATCATTTTTAATTTTTGGTGTGACTACAAAATAAACAACTCAACAAAAATTAAATCCATACAGGACCTTATCGGATAACAATTCGGACAAAATAAATACCACATACTCTAGAATCATCGTAAAGGAGGTCACAATTTAACCAAAAACTCATAATCAAATATAATATAATATCTAAATTGTTTTTAAAATATAACTATGGGCCTATACTCGGTCAATTCTATAATCCGATTACATCAGATATCAATTTAAATAATAATAAAACCAAAACTCACCAAATCAGACGAATAGCTGACAGATCACGTCCATACTCATACAATGCATGTAAATCTTCTACTCTGAAGGGATAAAATAGAAAAAGTGAGCTTAATATTCAACAAGTATCATAATTCAAATAAAAGGAGTATAATAAATTAGAAAGAATGTTAAATGGATAAAAATCCATTCAAATGATAGAATAGTTCCAAATCACTGATAAAATAAATCCAATAAAAATCTAAGATCTAAGATCATAGTGATAATTTGATTATTCGTCGCCGTAGCAAATAGGAGAGAAAATAGAATTAGTTTCTTCGTCTTTACAAAAAAATAGGAGTAATTAACTGTGACACGTTCACTAAAAAAAAATCCTTTTGTAGCGAATCATTTATTAAGAAAAATTGAGAAGCTTAACACAAAGGCGGAAAAAGAAATAATAGTAACTTGGTCCCGGGCATCTACCATTATACCTACAATGATTGGCCATACTATAGCTATCCATAATGGAAGGGAGCATTTGCCTGTTTATATAACGGATCATATGGGAGGACACAAATTGGGGGAATTTGTGCCTACTCAAAATTTCGAAGGACATGCAAAAAACGATAATAGATCTCGTCGTTAAGAAATATGCATGTTTATCGTTAATTCGCGGGAGGTAAGTTTCTTGAATTTTTGAACCCCAAATAGTATTCCGTAATGTTGAACTTCCCAATATTCCTGACTGCCGTTGTGTAGAAGAAGGGCTTGTGTCCCAATCTTCCTCTAAAATTTTATCCTTCGTAGAAAGTAGAAGAGGATGTTGTCACCATTAATCCCCCTTGCTGATGTGATCAAACAAGGGAAGGATGTTTGCGGGGCTAACTTGGGAGGCTATTTTAATGAAAAATCTTCATACTTTCATGCTGTCAATTACATAGCTCGTAAAATATGTGCTCGATTTGGGATTTGTCATGTTGATGGTAATGAAAACAGATTCTTCTTCTTCCAATTTTCATCCAATGCACCGATGGAGAATTCTCTAGCTAGTCGACCTTGGGCTTTTGCGGGAAGAAATTTGTTCCTCAAGCGTTGGAAACCAGGTATGCTAATGTCAAAAGAGGAATATAAAACCTTTCTAGTTTGGATTAACTTGTTTAATGTGCCTATGGAATATTGGACTCTCTTGGGACTTAGTTGGATTGCTAGTGTACTGGGTAAATTGATCTAATTGGACCCTAATACGGCAAAAATGGAACGTATACATTATTCACGGGTTTGTGATGAGGTCGGGGTCGATGATACACTGCCCACGAAAATTAGATTGAGTACCGGGTTGAATTCTGAATCAGGGTTGGCGTCATTCATTGAAGTGGATGTTGATTACCAATGGAAATTGATGCAATATGGTAGCTGCCGACAACTGGGACATCAGGTGTCCCAATGCAAATCAAAGATTATCTATTATCCTACAGGCAGAATTTTGCCCATCTCCCACCCTAATTCTATTTAGCCAAAGCCTAAGGTGAAGAGGCCGAAATCTACAGCTTAAAGTAAACTGGCTAAGGCTCCTACTATGCCAATTTCAAACTCGTTTGATGCCCTTAAGTGTGATGAAATCGGGTCTAATAAGGTCAATTCAGGGGATTCTCTCATAGCTTCTCAGCAGGTATGTGATTTTGACATGGCAATTCCCACAAAGATGCAATCAGTTGTGGAGAGTAAGCTCTTGTTCGATCAATCCTATACCAATCACCTCTGTGCGAATTGCTCAGCTTTAGATTCCAATAATGACCACTTTGGTGGGGCTCATGATGCAAATAGTTCAGCTACTGGGTCCTAGGTAGATTGTCCTTTCCCTTTTAATTCAAGGTCTCATGAAGAACTAATGTTAGGGGAATCAACGATCCGCCAGATCAGTGAGACAGGAACAGAACAGATGGATTGTGGTTAGCAGAACCTGATGTATGATGTTTTACTTCCTTGTAGAAACGTAATGCCTAGTTCATCAAAAGGGGCTAACCAAAAGACAGGAGGATCAGTATCTATTAATAGTTTGGATGCCAGAATTGGTGACACCTCCCCTGGGACTCACGATGTCACATCTGGTATAGATAGACTTAAGATGAAGCCTGCTGATTACCCGGGTGAGTCTCCCTGTCCAATCCCATCCCTAGCTACTACTTGGAGTGCGGATGATGGATTTGCATCCTAGTTTGACCGCCTGATGAAGTCTGTAGACCAGGACATGCGCCCAGCCAGGCAATCGCCCTTTCAGGAGGCTGCTGCCCTTAATGTCACTTCTCCTGAATTTATCCTAGCTAAATCTGAGACGCCTCCTTGCCACTCTAAGCCATTGAAATCAATTCTCAAGAAATCTAATGGGCCTAAAAGTAAAAATTCCTCTCCTCTCACTCTCATGGTCAATATAGCCTGTTGGAATGTCCATGGGCTAAATGATAAGGTTAAATACTATGAAATTCGTCAATTTATTATCTCTTCTTAGTGTGAAACCGTGGGATTGGTTGAAATCAAGGTCCGTAAATGTAATGCTGCGCAAATCACTGGTAATATAATACCTCGATGGTAATGGATAATGAACTATTTTGACACTTCTATTGGTTGTATTTGGGTTGGTTGGGACTCAGGCCTTGTGAAGGTGGATGTTCTCTCTAAGGATGATCAAGTTGTTCTTTACAAAGCCCACTTCAAGAAGGATAATAAGGTATGCATTTTATCCTTTGTTTATGAGGCGAACTCGGATATACAGCACCGAACTCTTTGGGATAGTCTTTGAGCAATCAGCCGCCAAATGCATGATGTGACGTGGGCCGCGCTAGGGGATTTCAATGCAATAAGATCGCCTTCAAAAGGGTTGGGGGTGTATGGCATGGTAGGAACTCCATGGACCTGGATTCTTGTCTCATTGACTGTAACCTAGTAGATGTTTGCCACGATGATGCCTTTTATACTTTGAATGATGGGAGAGATACGGCCATTCACATTTACCGAAAGCTAGATCGGATTGTTGTGAATGGCAATTGGCTAGTGGATTTTAGGGTCTGCAAAGCATCCTTCCCCTCGGCTAGACTCTCGGATCACTCTCCTTATATTCTACATTTGGACGATGTGAAGGACATGTGTAAAGGTATGTTTCGATTTAATAATTTCCTTTTTGAGTATCCGAACTTCATCCAGGTTGTGAGAGAGGCATGGCAAGAGGAGATTCAAGACGTTTTGATATTCTAGCTCCAATCCAAATTGACAATCACTGAGAGGCTCCTAAAACAACTTAATGCTCACCTTAGCAAAGTTTATGAGGAGGTTGTCCGTACGCGCAAGGAGTTGGAGAACATCTAGTAGGTTCAAGCTCAATATCCAAGTAGTATGAGTAATGCCGAGGAGGAAAGGAACTGCTAAATTGCCTACTTTCAAGCTATGGCCCGGGAGCTAGAGTTTCTCCAACAGAAAGCTAAATGTAATTTGGTAAAGGTTGGGGACCAATGTACCATATTCTTTTTCCATTCCGTCTTTGGCAATTGCAATCATACCGGATTCTCTCATTGGTCGAAGAGGATGGTACTATAACAGGTGGAAAAGAAGTTCAAGAATTGATTGTTGATCACTTTACCCAACTGTTGGGTATGGGGCATGATTTTGGTATTATTGACAAAAATAGGCTTCGTCCTTTCATCCTACGTTCTATTCCTAGCTCTCTCCGTGAGCCTCTTTGTAACCCGGTTAGCGACGATGAGATCCAGCAGGCTATTTTCTCCATAGGCGATAACAAAGTGCCTGGTCTAGATAGCTTTTCATCAAAATTCTTCAAAGAAGCATGGCATATTGTAGCTCGTTCAGTTATTGAAGTGATTCGTGATTTCTTCATACATGGACAGTTACTCAAACAAGTAAATGCCACCATCATTAGCTTAATTCCAAAGGTGATTTCTCCATCCAATGTGGGTGACTATGGCCTATTTCATGTTGCAACATTATCTATAAAGTCATTTTAAAGATTATTGTTAATCTTCTCAAGCCCACTATTTTGTTCTTAGTCAATAGATGTCAAACAGCTTTTGTGGTAGGGAGGTAGATTAGTGACAATATTTTGCTAACTCAAGAGTTACTTCATAAATATCACACAAGGAAAGGTGCCCCCAGATGTATAATGAAGGTTGACCTTATGGAAGTATATGATTCTATTCAGTGGGATTTCTTTATTACGACGCTGGAGTTGATGGGATTCCCACAGTAGATGGTCTCTTAGATTCACCAATGCATCACGACTATCTCTTTCTCCATCAACAACAATGGAGAATCTGTGGGGTTCTTTAAAGGTGCGAAGGGCCTGAGGTAAGGTGACCCGCTATCACTATATCTTTTTGTCCTAGCTATGGAGGTCCTGAACGAAATTATTGAGATGAGAGCTCGGTGCAACCATGACTTTTAATACCATTGGAAATGTGATACCACCTGCGCCGCGATGTTAGCATTTGTGGATGATTTTCTCCTCTTTACTAGAGTAGATGCCACTTTTGTTAGATTGCTCCGTAGATGCCTTAAGGAATTTAAGGTGCTCTCGGGCCTGACAGCTAATAATGACAAGAATGAGGTTTTTACTTACGCCAGAAATGATTCCCTCATTCAGGAGATTAAAGACGTTATGGGTTATAAAATGGGAAAGCTACCAGTAAGATATTTGGGTGTTCCACTAATCACTACGAGACTCTCAGTGGCGGACTGCAAACCTTTAATTGATAAGGTGGTGAAGTGTGTATCCTTTTGGACTAATAGATTGCTATCTTTTAGTGGCAGATTCCAGCTTATCTCTTCCATTCTATCATCCATTCACCTATATTGGGTGTCTATTTTTATTCTCCCTAAAGCTATTTTGAAAACAATTGAAGGATATATCCGGCAGTTCTTGTGGCATGGCTCTATCATAGAGAGTACTACGACTAAGGTAGCATGGGAGGAGGTTTGCTTGAAGGATTGAGCATCAGAAATCTCCTAGCTTCCAACAAAGCACTTATTAATCACCTACTCTGGAGGATTGTTACTAATGACCCTGCTTCTGTTTGGGTTTCATGGATTCACAGAAACAGAATCAAGAATAGATATATATGGACCATCAAAGTATCCGAAAATACGACATGGAGTTATAAGAAAATTATGAAGCTGCACCCCAAAGTCTGCCTTTTCTTTCGCTACTCTATCAATAATGGCGCAGATTCCTTTCTATGGTTAGATAATTGGCTTCCGATGGGACCTCTCTATAATAAATTCTCGGATAGACGGATAACCATCACAGGACTACCTAGGGATGCGAAGATCTCCGCCATCATCCACCAAGGAACATGGAGATGACCTAATGCTCATGACATAGAGGTGACTAGTATTGTAGACATTATGCCACAATACTACTCGGATCTCACTAGAAAGGACATGATCAGATGGAGCGATAGTCCTAATGGGATATTCTTGACTAGTTCTACCTACAGATTATTTCAAAGTTCTAAAGTCAAAATGGTTTGGGCTTCTCTTGTTTGGGGACCGCACCACATTCCCGCGTATACATTCATTATATGGTTGGTAATTCGAAGAAGACTAAGCACTTTAGACCGTATTGGTAGCGTAATCAATCAAGCTAATATATGCGCCTTATGCAAAAATGAAGAGGAAAGCTATAATCATCTTTTTTTCGAATGCCTAGTCTCCAAGGAAGTCTGGAAGCATATGAGTCGATGTGCGGGGCTACACTGACCTGACAGGGAATGAGATCTAATATCGAATGGGTTGCTGGCAAATGGAAAGAAAAGAATGCCAAAACCTTATCCTTTCGACTCACCCTGGCTACCACAGTTTACTACATCTGGCGTGAACGCAATTAAAGAATATTCAATAACTTACATTTACGAGATGAGACCCAACTTATCAACTAGATCATTGACACAATTCGTCGCAAGATGGAGTTGAGTATAATTGGATATAATAGTTGCAACAAATCCATTGTCACTTGCTAGAACTTAAATTTACGAGTGTAGAAGTCAGATTGTATACGACCCACTTCTCTTTATGTTGTTCTTAGTGGATGATTTTTTTTCACATCTATTTTTGTGAAATTTGGGGGATGCCCTAACTATTTGTTCTAACCCAAGTTTGACAAGAGACTTGACATGAGAATATAGTTTTTGTAAATTCTTGAAATATTTGATACATACACATTACACATTACTCACCAAAAAAATAATAAATATTTGATATATACACGTAATTATATATACGTAATATTTAATAAGTAATGTTACGCCCTCGAATCCTTACTCTGATTAGGACAAGGATCCAACGGCAATATCAAATATTACTCGTGCAAAGAGGGGGANTAATAAATTTTATTATTTTTATACATTTGTAGTAGTTGTGTTTGAAAAGCTAGGGATTTAGCCCTAATTTTTTTTTTAAAAAAAGCCTAGAATAGGACAACCACAATCCAATAAGATAATTAAAACTTTAAGAAAAAATAAATTATTGACAAAGAAAAACTCAATAACTAATCAATTTATGAAGAAAACCCTCCAGGCCTTTCTCAAGCCAACAAAAAACAAATTTATTAGAAAGTCAACTCAAAGTCCAGACAATAAAGACACACTAGACCGCTTAGTCAACTCCTCTTGACACGTCACCTCTAGCGAAGGGCCCACTTTTTGGTTTAGCCCTCCAAACCATGGATTCAGACTCATTGGATCTTTCTTCACTAACTTGACCAGCCAAAAGCAACAGCTCAAATCCACATACGAGCAAGACATCAAAATCCAGTAGAATTGCAGGCTGAGAAATGTGTTTAAAACTTACGGGCAAGAGATTTTTGAAACATTTCAAAAATATCCTTGAAATGAAAATCTAAAAATCTTTCGAACAATTAGTGATTTCGAAAAGATAGTGCTCTTTTCGAGCCTTAGAAAATTTAGGTCACACTTTAAAGAAGTTAGGTGTTGGTTAGTAAATAAAAAGCTCAGCCAAAGTATTATCCGCGATCGGTTAAAATAATTACAAAGATGTGTATAATGGAAAATAATTGTTTGATAGTGGGCAAGGTTGACAACTGAACAATAAAAATAGTTTCAGAGATATGTAAAGTGGGAGATAATCATTTTTCACCCGAGCCAAATTTTAATGATATTTTGAGCGAAGTCCCCTGCTAGGATTTTGATACTCGAGCCAACTTCAGACCACTTTGAGCGAACACTTAGCACTCAAGATTTGAATCAAAATATAACACTTTATTACGGAATTTGCCAACATAAAAAAGTCATAACAATACATATTAATTATCATCTTTGATGTGTTAGTTGAGCTACAAGTTTATAACTATTGTTTGAAATATATATATTTTTTAATTTCTTATTTTATTATTAGCTTTAATGATTGAAATTCATTACAAAAATATTCTATATAAATGTTTCATAAAAGATGCCTCATTTCCATCAAGCATGCACCTGCACCTATGCCTAGACCCCAGGGAGCCATTGTGCCTTGTTTAACAAGACTGATATTCAGCAACGTTGCTCATCAATTCAAAAAAGCTGACTGTCCAAAGAGCATTCTTTATGTGAGGAAGAGAAGGATCTTGATTTTTGAGGTCAACCAGCATAGCATTTCTTGATGTTCATGCCTCGAAAAAGGTTTTCCTTTTTTTTTTTTTTGCTCGAGCATAACAAAGTTTTATTATCTTACATGGATGAGACAGCAAATTTTGGTGTCTTATCAATTAGATTATTTTCTTAACACAAAAAGTCACCATTAGCACACCTTCCTTACACCCCTTTATGTTTTTCATTTTTCCCTTCTCAGAAAACTGCCATGTTTTTCTTTAATTCAGTCAATAATGCACACCTTGAGATGTCTCTATGACTATTTTGGTTATTTCTGTGTTTGAAATGCCCAAAAGCCTCCCATGTACATCCGTTCTAAATAGCCTTTTCAACTTCTGAGTTCTTACCATGTTAATCCCCAATTATGCTAGTATTATAACCAACAATTGAAAATCTATAAACCAATTCTAGTGTTTACTAAGTGTTCTTAGGGCTCATAAGCATTCCAATGGCCATTTTTTATTTTTTTAAGCAAAAACAAAATGGAAGTACTATCAGAGACATATCAACCTGCGACATCGCTGACAGAACCCAAAGGTGCTAGGGAAATCCAACCAGGTTTTGTATGGGAACCCTGAAATTTATGCAGGTCAGAAAGAATGATATAGTGCAAAGAATAGAAGCTACAGTTATCATCAAATGCACACTCCATGGCAGGTATTCTGAGAAGAGAAATGTTTCTCTATACATCTTCTAGACAACTTTGGGTGATGTGGCATCCTATTCATCTAATCATTCATTAATATTAGCAGATTCACACAATAATAGATAAACAGGTAAAACACCACATTAGAATAAGTATTTGAAAAGTGGCAGTGTAATTAATTGACATGTTCACTAAAAAAATCCTTTTGTAGTGAATCATTTAATAAGAAAAATTAATAAATTTAACAGAAAGACAGAAAAAAAAAAAAAAATAGTAACTTGGTCCCGGGCATCTACCATTATACCTACAATGATTGGCCATACTATAGCTATCCATAATGGAAGGGAGCATTTGCCTGTTTATATAACGGATCATATGGTAGGACACAAATTGGGGGAATTTGTGCCTACTCAAAATTTCGAAGGACATGCAAAAAACGATAATAGATCTCGTCGTTAAGAAATATGCATGTTTATCGTTAATTCGCGGGAGGTAAACCTTATGAAAAAAAAGAGAAATAATAATGAAGTATATGCTTCAGGTGAATATATACCTATGTCCGCTCACAAAGCGAGAAGAGTAATTGATCAAATCCGTGGACGTTCCTATGAGGAAACACTTATGATACTAGAACTCATGCCCTATCGAGCATGTTACCCCATTTTAAAATTGATTTATTCCGCAGCGGCAAATGCTAGTCACAATAGAGGTTTCAACAAAGCGGATTTAATCATTAGTAAAGTTGAAGTCAACAAGGGAAGTCTTCTAAGAGACTAGTCAAATATGAAATGTCTTACTGCAGCCAAATGATGATCCAAAATGAACGAAATAAACGACAAATCATAATGCCCTATTCAGCTTAATTTTAACAACCTTACCTGGCTCAAGGGATTGCACTCTGACCATTATATAAGCACCAGAATGACAGCTTCACAGGTGAGAGGACTCCCAACTAGCATAAACAGCCCCAATAATTTTCTCATGCAAAATGGCTCCAGAACAAGCAATTATACCACGGTCCAGGCCTTCCAAATATAAACCCTTCGAGAAGTCCAATGGAAGCCCTCCTGCATCAGTTACCACACCACCAGCTTCCTGTACAATGAGCACACCAGCAGCATGATCCCATATCTTCTCTTTGTAGCCGGTCCTCGCAAACTTCATATAAACTTCAGCATCTCCCCGAGCTATGGCTGCATATTTCACCATGCTATAGACACGCAACGGCTGCTTTCTGCCAGCAAAACATCAAAGGGAAACCATAAAATGAGAATAAAATGCAAACTTACTAGTTCATATCAATGAACTATAATGGAGATAGGTTAAACCTTAATCACGTAAACCTTGAGTCAATTATGTTCTATAACTCAGCTCCAACAGTATGTGTTCACCAAGCATTAAACTCAGATGAATCCACAAAAGCAACACCTCCTTTCCATTGATGAAAATATTGGATGGGTATTGGTCAAGGCCATATCGAGTGATATTTAACGGAAAAAATATCTCATGACCACATAAAAAATAAATTATATATTAAATTTTGACCATATATACTCATCGAGTTATCTATTTGAAGAATTTTAATTAATTTTATCAAAATTAATACTGCTATCTTTTTAGGTCATTAAAAAATCTGCCAAAACTTTTGATCCACATACATTTTATAATTCAACAAAACATGTAGTGATTTAGGCTTCTTTAACTTAGGAATATTTGAAACATGCAGAATGTTGATTTAAATTTACAAGAGCAAAGTTAAAGAATGGCCGATACACATCGGCATATATCATGATGTCACCAATATGGCGACATATCAGAATATTTTGTCAGTATCGAGAAATACCCAGGTTTCCTAATATTAATACAATATAGAGAATATGGGTCGGTATTTTAACCCATGCTCCTTTCTAATAGACAAGTTGTGGAAATTTATACGTCCTGTGCCTCTTACAAGGAGATCCCATGCTATTATCCTAACAATATCTCCTTTAAACAAAATCAATAATTCCAGCGTCAGCATTACAAAAGTATACCGTGAAGCTTACTGTTTCTCAACACTTCAACAAGCCAGACTGTCCCACTGTTTATTTTATGCAACCCAATGAAATGTCTAAGTAATCAACAACCTTAGTCAAATTATATTCAAATTTTGTCATTGTAATGAAAAAGCAGCAAACACACCTAAGCCCAACACTTTGAGCAACCCCCTCTGTGAGGGAATGGCTGGTATTTGCTTTCTCCACAGGTTCACAAAAAGTCGCGAGGGCTGGATCATCTATTGAAGAAACTCGAACCAACCTTGAAGATTTCATCCAGTCAAGTGGCTCATCTCCGCGGACCAATGGTTGCATCCACACCTCTCCAGAACCTTTTTGTGCAAACAACACACAGCCTTTTTCCCATGAATCAAAACAGGCAGCGGACGGGCGTGAACTTACCTGATGATGATGATTTAGATATTCCTTCTTAAATGGGTAATTTGGACAACCAAGAACTCCGATGGCAACTTCTCCTTCCTCAATCAATGCTAGAGCCACTGCATACTGGTTGCCGCGTACGAATCCCAATGTTCCATCAACAGGGTCAAGAACCCAATGCCTTCCAGTAGGACCTCCAGAAGAGTTGCATCTGCTAATGGCTTCAAGTACTTGGGCAGAGCAAAGAGCATTTTCCTGACATTTAAGACCATATTTTGCTGCTTCAGACAAGCATTCATTCACTGTATTCACCACAGCTTCCAGTAGGCCAGATGAGTCGGCCTCTGAGAGAATCCGGGCATCTTCTTCAGCAACAATGGCCACACTTTGGCTCTCAAGAGACGCTGAAAGAACCCAGCTAACAATAGCTTGGACGCTATAATCTGTTCATGCAGTAATGTTGATCTGTCATCAAATTCACATGCAAAGTGTAACACAATGTGGGGTTAATCCAAGGGACAACTTAAGCACAGAAGATACCACCGCTTTCTCCCACATGAGAAACTATAATAATACCGCATATGATAGCCAAGAAGAACACGTAAAGATACTACGATCAGCCATGATGAGGCTTTGAAAAGAATGCTAGTTGTTTGTGTCAGAAGAAACTTGACAAAATCAGCCCATGTGATTGCGGTTTGGTTAGTGGTACCAATGCTGATGACAGTTCCATTATGAATTCCCATGCCACTTACGGAAATAAAGAAGCAGACTTCACTTACTAAAAGTTAATGCTAATCAAACTCTCCAACTCTTTTAAGTCACACTAGTTCATGTTCGCTTATTAAATGACGCCTAAGTGTGCGATGAAGAAGGAAGCTTTAAGGCATAGAAGGAGAGGATAACCTAGGATCTCCATGTGGTAGGATACTACACAAAGGAAAGGGGCTTGGTAAAGTGAAGAGTTTTCCCATTAGAGTCTACTATCGTCATGAGGCTGAAAGATATCATAAGATATGTTCGCATCAGGGGACAACTATCTTTGATTTTCAAGAACTCAATGAACTTAATAGGGACAGCACCTCTCTGAGAGTCGGTTGCTCATCTCCGTCACATTTCTCGTTTTGTTCCAGTCCCCTACTAGGAAAAAATTCTATTTAAGTGACGGCGGGATGGTTGGCTCTGGTTCAGTACATAGACTACTCTTAAAAAAATGTATTGAGATAATGTGTCGTTATTTGCATGGGAATTCTTAAGCCAACATGAGCTCATGCGGATAATACCATAAACTATGTGGACACTATCACTGCCATCAAGCCATTGACTGAAAATAGAACCTAAAACATTTGAGAACATCTGAAGCCAATTAAATCATTGGCTGCCACTTAATCAGTTAATCCAACACAGACGTCTAACAAAAGCTCCATTCGGTTGGAGCAGATGCTCAACCCAAAACTATAATAGCAGGCATCACTGCTATAAGTTCAAAAATGTTTCTGAAAATACTTAAGCCTGTAAATAAGTGGACAAGTTACATCAGCCAAATTGACTTCCCCAACTGTAGTTGTTATGGCATTTACGTCCATCAACGACTAAATCTCAAAGGAATCAAGCAGTCCAGTCACCCAAATGGACATTTCTTCCAAGTATTAATTAACAGTAAGCCTTGTGTTATACTGGTTTCAAGATCAATTTTCTCACATAATTGATTTTCTATTCTCTTTCCCCTCATTGACAACAACACATAATAGTATCCAAATCAAATGCCCATCGGCCAAGGTATTCCAAACCACAAACAGCACGATCCCACTGCTGGATTGCATCAGAACATTCACCCAAATGCCAAAATTTAAGGCATAAAACCACATAATCCAGAAAAGAAAAAAGGAGGCCAAGAGAACAAGGACCCAGTTCAGGACACAAAGACACTAACAAAAAAACGATGCCTCTGCATTATTAGTTTCATATGTACCAACCCTAAAGTCCCTCAGAAAAATCCTCATACGACATCAATGGTCCAAAATCAAATTATACCAAACTCGAAAATTACAACAAACCGTAGGCAAACACCACATTTTAAGCAAATCCATCAAAGAAAAAGGATCAAATAACTCGAAACAAAATCAGAAAATAGAGAAAACCAAATGATTATACCAGCAACGGTAACGGGGGAATCATCATCCTTGGACTTAACCTGAAGACCGTCGGCAGACAATAAGCTCTCTTGAACTCTCCTACACAGAGAGCAAGCTAAATGGACGACTCGAACCGCAACATCCAATTCCTTGGAGAACTTCGCGCCATCCCCCATGGTCCCAGGAATAAGACGCGCTCGGCAAAGATTATATAAACAGAAGCAACAAACCCAGCTCCGGATTCGTTAAATTGCGTGCCTACATCACGGCGGATGGATCTTATGAATTGTTTGCGCTGAGGCGCTTACAGCCTCCCCCTCTTTTTCGGGAGGATCGTAGAGTATTTCTGTTCACTAGTGGCTGGTCCATGATCTTTGTGGATGACACAAGCATTTGAAGGTGGTTGGATGAGGAAAGCGAAAACCATGCGACTCGAATGTGTACCAATGTCGCCAGACCTGCCAGGGTGTCCCGAAATTAGGCTCTAAAATAAAATTTCTAATTTAAATTAGAAATGAAAAATTATATTTATATACTTAATTATATATCCATTTAATGTATTTAGATTACTTTATAAATTAAGGAGTTGGACAAATTATTCAATTAATTTGAGAGTTATAGATCTAATTTTGTAACTGAAAATTCTGGCCATACGTACACTACAATAACTAAATGATAGGTTAAATGAGTGCAAAATTCATTCATCGATATATTTTTTGATATTTAAATTTGATGGGTACACCAAAAATAGGCTGGCTCCACAAAAGTTAAAGGCTTAGGACGACGGTCAGCACTCTAACGGGCCCAAAAGCTGAAAAGTCTGAGACGGTTAACACTAGCGTTGACCGTCGAGCGGCCAACTTCCAAACAGACGGTCAATCCAAACGATGACTGTCTGCCTTATGCATATTAAGCCCAAAGGGGCTCTTCTACGGTAATGGGCCTGGCTCACTCAGGCCCATGGCCCATCTGGCGGCTGACGACGGATACCCTTCACAAGGGTGGCCAACACGCATGCAGACGGTCAACACGAGCATTGACCGTCCGTATTTTGCACGATGGGCCCCAAGAAGCCTTTCAACAGTAACGGGCCTGACTTTCAACAGTAACGGGCCTGACCCGTTTAGGCCCACCAGTCATTAAAAAGCTAACAACGATACTCCAAGGATATTCCACGATCTCGACTCAGACCAACAAGGATATTAACAAGATTGGCGCCCTTCAAAGAAGGAAAGCGCTAGATCTTCCCAATTCCTTTCCAGCCAAAGCACTCCAACGGTAATATGCTGAGGAGGAAAGAAACCAACTTGAAAAGTTGTTGGCCGCCTCACAAAGAAACAATCACGATCACATGGCAACCGGCATCTGCTCCAGAAGGCAAGTCTGCCAGCAAATCAGGAAGGCAATCAATCCTTCCAAAGAAGGAGGATTGGCCTCTCAACTACAAAAGAAGATATTGAATCATCATTCAAGGGCATGCTCTCATTGATGCTTTCATTGACGCAGGCAATTACTCACAAACTACATACGTTTTCTGGGATACACACCAGTGCTCCCAGAAACCTGCTTACTTTGCCATCGACATCCTCCAAAAACCCTAAGGCAACAAGCGAGCCCTGACAGCCGTTTACTGCCTTCCCACCTCCCAAATTCAAGAAGACCTCGCATCTCTCTTCCATCTGGGTCAAATACTAAAACTCTCTCTCTATTTTCAGTTTCTTCCATTTGAAGACTGTTTTACTGACTTGAGCGTCGGAGTGTTTTCGGTGGGATAACTTTCCGCCGATAACGTTGACCTCTTGTTCGCTTTAGTGGTGTGCAGGATTCATACTTAGTGAACGGAGCCGGTTCAAACCATCAAGAAGAATCCGAATCTGTTCGAAGTCAGATCTAGGTACGCATCATTGACGCCGTCTGTGGGAAACGCGACAAAAAGTCTAGCGTCTCCCCTCAACACTCAATCTCTTACGCAAAACAAACACGGTCAATACTTGTGCTTCAGTCAGCACGACGACTAAAGAGATCACCTTCCATGGTGACGACCCCTCATTCGGTAGCCATGCTAACAGGTGATTGACGTCAAATGTGCTAGTGCCCAGCGCTTAGAAGAGCACCCTCTTCTTGATCATCTGCACCCATTAGAAGATGTAACATTGGGGGCTTCGCCGATCGGCTTTCAAACGATCTGAAGAAGCCAGCATCCTCAGAGGATCAATCGGCTTGACGACCTCAGGACCCATGCAGGCCACAGTACTTATTTCATCAGCCCGATGACCTCGGTATTTGAGAGTATCCGAGCGATAGGGCCCACTCCCAGAGAAGTGATCGATCCAATTCCAAGGAGCCATGCCAAAGGGACCAGACTGGGCAGCAAGACTTCCCTTAAAACGTAAGCTTCGCTTTCGTCCTTCGCTCTTCAATTAAATAGAGCGTCTTGGAGCCCTACTGAACGCAAAAGCTCTCTGGCACTCCGTCTCTCATTCAGCCGGCTTGTAGTAATTTTTAGGACTGGAGGAGCTCTCCGGCGTTCCAATCATATTGACGAGTATTTCGGCTCTCTAGGCATTGGCCCTCTTTGGCAGATCTTCTCTGGCCCGCCGAAGCCCTCGCTGCCAGATCTTCTCTGGCATGCCGGAGCCATCGCCGCCAGATCTCTCTGATCTGTCAAAGCTCTCGTTGCCAGATCTCTCTGGCCTGTCGGAGCTCATCGCCGCCAGATCTCTCTGGCCTGTTGGAGCTATCGTCATCAGATCTCTCTGGCCTGTCAAAGCTCCTCATCGTCAGATCTCTCTGGCCTGCCGGAGCTCCTCGCCGCCAAATCTTCTCTGGCCTGCCGGAGCTCCTCGCCGCCAGATCTCTCTAGCCTGCCGGAGCTCTCGTCGCCAGATCTCTCTGGCCTGCCGGAGCTCCTCGCCGCCAGATCTCTCTGGCCTGCCGGACCTCCTCGCCGTTAGATCTTCTCCGGCTTGACCTTCACCACGTAGCATTGCTCCGGTCAGTAAGCTAGTCCCGCTGCAACCTGTTGTACGGCAGTAGACCCTGTAAAAGTTATGTCAAAATATGCAACGGGGGCTCAATTTTCTCGGTCTATTTCCCATTGCCACGGGGTAAAGGAAGTTCATCATCGCCGGCATCGATTACTTCACCAAGTGGGTCGAAGCAGTCCCGCTGAAAAAAATCACGGAACACAATGCGCTGGAATTTCTTCGCCAGAGTATTGTCTGCAGGTTCGGCATTCCAGAAGTCGTAGTGACTGACAACGGGACCCAATTTTTGAAAAAATATTTCACCAAGTATTGCACCAGCCTTGGGATGAAGTTGGTCCACACTTCAGTGGCATACCCCCAGGCCAACGGGCAGGTAGAGGTCACGAACCGTACGCTACTCCACGAGTTAAAAAACTAAGTTGGAGGACGTCGGGGGCTTCTGGGCTGATGAGCTCCCATCCGTCATTTGGTCTTATCGTACAACCCCGAAAGAACCAACACGCGAGACACCCTTCAACCTCTGTTACGGGACCGAAGCAGTAATTCCTGTTGAAATCGGGCTTTCAAGCCTCAGGGTGGAGTCTTTTGACCCACAGACCAACTCCCAGAAAATTAGGGAGCACTTAGACTTGCTAAAGGAAGCCCGCGACGTCGCCAGAATATGGATAGCAGCGTACCAACACCTAATAGCCCGGTACTACAATAAAAAGGTTAAAGTTTGGCAATTTGACGTTGGAGATTTGGTCCTACGAGGCGTCGAGGCCACAGGCAAGTTGGCCGGCCGCAACAAGCTCTCTCCCAACTAGGGGGGACCTTTCCTTATCTCCGCCGTCCTGTGAAATGGAGCATACAAACTCCCAAACCAGAACGGAAAGTTAGTCCCACGAACGTGGAACGCGACCCACCTAAAGCGCTGCTTCCAATAGGGAACCCAGGTACACACTCACCCTCTTGTGTGTAGTCATTCACATGCTTGTTCTAATTCGGTAAAATAAGGAGTTTACTTAGCATATAGAATCCTAGACTCTGTGTGCATATCTATGAACTGTGTTTGCCTTGCAGGTTTACCCGACCTAGACTGCCCCTAAGTCGGGAGGGTCTTCACCCTCTCATTAAACCCTAATCATCTAGGTGGCCCAGAAGTGGTCTGAAATCCTGGTCATCCAGGTGGCCCATAAGCGGTCTTAAACCCTAGTCATCTATAGTCATCTAGGTGGCCCATGAGCGGTCTGAAACCCTGGTCATCCATGTGGCCCATGAGCGGTCTGAAATCCTGGTCATCCAGGTGGCCCATGAGCGGTTTGAAACCTTGGTCATCCAAGTGGCCCATAGTGGTCTAAAAACCTTAGGGGGCAAGTATGGCACACGCGACGACCTCCTCTTAAGGAGCAGCAACGTCAGTCAACGACGGTCGAAGGGAGAAATATTTTTTCTCCAACATTGGCAGCCCAAGTCTTCACTTGTACGGCGCCACCAGGCTGGCTATTACAACCGCCTGCCCAACTTAAGGATCTTATTTCTTAGGTAGCCAGCCAACCAGGTTGGCTACCCTACGCACTATCCTTCTCGACGAAATGATAGCGTGATTAAACAATAGCGAGGAGCGTTCCTTCTCTAACGCTGACTGCCCAAGTTTTCGCTTGGATAGCACCGCAAGGCTGGTTAACGCAACCACCTGCCAAGCCTAGGGACTCAGCTCCTTAGGCAACCAAGCAACGGTCACCGGCCAACCAGGTTGACCGCCCAATGCAACGACTCACGCAAACACAAAAAGCAATAAAAGACGATGGACACCAAAGTGAAAAGGATTTCTATTTTATTGCTCACAAAGTGTATTACAATTTACACGAGGTCCAAAAAGTAAAAGAAATGCAAAAAGTTACGGGGGCGGCGGACCACCCTGGCTGTCTCGGGGCTCTCCCTCCAACAGCCGAGCGTGCAGTGCGCCCTCGACCTCATGGGGGCTCATCCGAGTGGCCAGCTCATTCTCTGCGACGGCGGCTTGATCTGCAAGGCATTTGTTGCTCGCCTTAAGTCGATCCTCCTCCTCCTTCAAGCGAGCAACCTCGGCCTTCAGCTCAGCGTTCTCTGCCTCCACGCCCGCCATGACAGCCTCAAGAGCAGCGGTCTGCTCACGGAGCTCCCCTCCTAAGGCGGCTAGCTTGGCCTCTAGTCAGGCAATCTCAGCCTCCCGATCCGCAATGATGCGATCGCGCTGCTCCATTTCCCGGGAGACAGCTGAGGCCAACCTTCTTGGCTGCACAGGACAAAAGCAAAGTGTGAGTTTATAAACATAAGGAAGAAAGAAATACAAGGGAGCCATTGCAGAAGTCATATTTCATAAGTCTTCCTAAAGGGCCTCACGGGCCTGGACTCCGGGCCTAGTCCAGCTGGCGGTGGAATAGGAGATGACGAGCCAGGAGCACCCTTTCACGCCGAACATGCCGCTGCCTCATCCAAAATACGATCCAAAAGCTCATCATCATCAACAGCAGCGGCGGGCTCCTCTCTTGCAGCCTCTGGAGCAACCGCAACAGGCTTTCTTCTCCTGGCTGCCCTTGGAACGGCTGCTGAAGAATCGGCTCTAGTCGACGGCTCTACAATATAAACGCGTGAACCCTCAGGCACGTCGCGAGCCGGCTCCTCCGCAGATTCCATCCAGGCGGCGCCTGGAACCACCTTCTCCTCAGGCTGGGCCAAGATGACTCCTCCGGCCTCCGCCAGCCTATCCACTACAGAAGTGCTGCCGGATCCACCGCAAATCCCGACAACCACAAGGTCAATCTGCGACGAAGACGATGAGGGCGTAGCAGTTACTCTCTCAGCAGCTTCCTTCGAGGGCCTTGGGCGGATGATCACACCCCTAGAGTCTTCGGGCCTCATCATCTTAATCGGAGGGTGTGGCTTCTGGGCCGGTGATGGCGGTCCACATTTGGCCTTCTTCGTCTCCGCCTGAGAAACCAAGAAGTCTCTCTTGAACTCGTCGGGATTAAGCCGTATGGCCTTGGTCAACTATGCATACGCGGTGCTCTCCGCCCGAGACGGCGTACCAAGGTACGCCTCTGGAACCTTACCCCAACTCCTCGCAATAGGCCATTTCTCTCCCACTTTCACAAAGAAGAACCGGCTTTTTCAGTTCTTCAGAGAATCATGAATGGCCTTGTTTATTTTTATTTCTGCACGGGGGCTGAGTGAAATCCACTCCGCCCCCTGGGTCACTTTAAATACAACTTTAATGCCAGACATCCTAAATTTATGGTCAAGCTTCCGGGCAAAAATACATAAAATGTAAAGGTACCTCACCGCGTTGGCATGGAGCTGAGCGATGGGTACTCGTAGAGCCGCCACGATCGACTCCAACTCCTCCGGCAAGGGCAGACGAAAGCCGCTCCTCAGATGGGCCTCGTAGACAGTAATGTGCCCCTCTGGTGGGGAAAAGGCTTTGTCGTCCTCGCCCGGAACCCTCCAGGCCATCTCTTTGGGAATATTAAATTTAACGCACAGTGCCTTAACATCATTTTCTCTCAAGACGGACGAAAAGTCTGCGACTGAAGCCATGATCGAGCGTAAGCTAGGGTGTCTTGTGGAAGAGTTTGTCTGTGAAACGAGAACGGAGAAGACGACGGTTTGAAGGTGTAATTAATTTCAAAATACGGAGGGGAAACTTAAGCGTCAAGCATACAAAGGACGCCGTCAGTCCTGCCACACGTCACCTCCTCACTTGACCTCAGAAAAGGACGGGCCTCTAGCATAGAAACCCCTCATTAATGACGCCATCAGGATCGCCACGTGTCGCCTCCCTACTTGACCCCGCAAGAGGACGGATCTCTGGCGCATTAATGGCCAGGATATCCGTCCAAACCAACGGGAGACACGTGTCTTACTCTGTCAGGCAAACCAGCTAGTGACCAGGCAAGACGCTCCCAGAATCGGCCAAAACGATCAACAATTCTGGTACTCCAGAATTGACCAGGACGGTCAACAATTCTGGTACTCCGGAATTGGCCAGAACGGTCAATAACTTCGGTCAAACTCTCCTTCACGCTTTTTATGAATTTTCACGAGATCCTTAATGTAAGAAAAGGCATCCCATCATGAATATACTGGAGGCCAGACTTCTGGCCACTAGTATGGGGGGCTAGTGATGGGTACACCAAAAATGGGCTGGCCCCACAAAAGTCAAAGGCTTAGGACGACGGTCAGCACTCTAACGAGCCCAAAAGTTGAAAAGCTCAAAACGGTCAACACTAGCGTTGACCGTCGGGCGACCAACTTCCAAACAGACGGTCAACCCAAACGATGACCGTCTGCCTTGTGCGTATTAAGCCCAAAGGGGCACTTCTACGGTAATGGGCCTGGCTCACTCAGGCCCATGGCCCATCTGGCGGCTGACGACAGATACCCTTCACAAGGGCGGCAAACACACATGCAGACGGTCAACTCGAGCGTTGACCGTCCGCGTTTTGCACGACGGGCCCCAAGAAGCCTTTCAGCAGTAACGGGCCTGACCCGTTTAGGCCCACCAGTCATTAAAAGGCCAACAACGATCCTCCAAGGATATTCCACGATCTCGACTCAGACCGACAAGGACATTAATAAGATTGGCGCTCTTCAAAGAATGAAAGCGCCAGATCTTCCCAATTACTTGCCAGCCAAGGCACTCCAATGGTAATATGCTGATGAGGAAAGAAACCAACTTGAAAAGTTGTTAGCCGCCTCACAAGGAAACAATCACGATCACATGGCAACCGACATCTGCTCCAGAAGGTAAGTCTGTCAGCAAATCAGGAAGGCAATCACTCCTTCCAAAGAAGGAGGATTGGCCTCTCAGCTATAAAAGAAGCCATTGAATCATCATTCAAGGGCATGCTCTCATTGATGCTTCCATTCACGCAGGCAATTACTCACAAACTACATACGCTTTTTGGGATACGCACCAGTGCTCCCAAAAACTTGCTTACTTTGCCATTGACATCCTCCAAAAACCCTAAGGCAACAAGCGTGCCCTGACGGCCGTTTACTACCTTCCCACCTCCCAGATTCAAGAAGACCTCGCGTTTCTCTTACATCTGGGTTAAACACTCAAACTTTCTCTCTCTATTTTTAGTTTCTTCCATTTGAAGACTGTTTTACTGACTTGAGCGTCGGAGTATTTTCGGTGGGATAACTTCTCGCCGATAACGCTGACCTCTTGTTCGCTTTAGTGGTGTGCAGGATTCGTACTCAGTGAACGGAGCCGGTTCAAACCATCCAGAAGAATCCGAATCTGTTCGAAGTCGGATCCAGGTACGCATCAAAATTAAAAATTTTTTAAAAAAATTAAAAAATATAAAAAAATTAAGCAGGAGAAAGATAAAGAAAAGAAGGGAACAAGCATGGAACTTATGTGAATTGGGAGGATTGGGCTCTACTTTTGAATATACTATTTATTGGCATTTATGTGCTCGAGTCCAACTTGTCCCTATATTGGTTGGGGAGATTTATATTTATAATTGAGATTCTAACCAATTTATAAGCTCTGATGTTAGTATGGAGCATCTAATTGCATTAAACGTTAGTCATCACTTCTAACTGAGTAACTACCTTTTAAATTAATTTTGTAATAATCCAGATGTTAATGAATGGCTTTTATTCAGCCATTATTAGATCAGATCATTTATGTGTGCATTGTCATCCATTGATTGACTGTAAGTATTCGTCAAAATTAAATACTTTATTTATTACTCTATTGATTCGTTATTTGTTTTAATCTTAGTATATTCTTCGTTGTCCAACCATTCGAAAGGTCGGCATGGTCCTGTGCATCCATATTCAGATCACAGGCGTTTGAGCCCTACATTTAACTTGGGCGGGGTCAATAGTGCTTGGGTCATACTCAACACCATTTATATTGAAATTATTTTGTTCCGTCCTACAAATTCGTGTTGTCCTATGGATTAGGTAATCACTAATCGGATATTCATACTAGATTGATCTGATATGGATTCAGTCTTCATAATTTTTAATCTGAATCTTACACAATACAACTGAAAACGAGAGGTTAGAAGAAGGTGAGAATTGCTCCCATCGTATATTTTTCGACGCTCAAATCAGAAATTTTTTTAAGAGTATAGAAAGATATGTGGAGGATGTATGTATCGGTGGATTGGATTTCTAGATACACCCAATTGATGAACGATTTAGAGGTGCACCCGGTAAAAGGACAATTTAAAGATGCGCCTACAGAGGGGTGACTTGAATATGCATCTGACAAAGAGGCATCTCAGAAGTGCACCCACAAAGGGACATCTCAGAGGTGTGTCCACAGAGGGACGTTTTAGAGGTGTGCCCATAGAAATGCGTTTTAGATGAACTATTGTAAATTCTACGGTTGTCTAAGTATTATTGGGATATTCTAGAGAGATGGTTGGTCACTTGAATGGAAGATCTCCTTGAGGAAGAGTCTTTATTTGATGGACCCTTGTAGAAACTAGGTGAAAGGTTTCCTGTAAGAATTTGTGGTGAAGCCTTCCTTCTGAGTCTTCTTTTTTTTGGATTCTCCTCGGCCTCTCATTTGGATCCTCTCTTATTTGGATTCTCACCCTCCTTTTTTCTGGATTCTCCTCTCCGGCTTCCTCTTCCGGATTCTTTCCCTTTGGCTGTTTCGCCTCTTTTCCACGAGAATAAAAGGGGCATTTATAGAAGTGAATGACGGTTAGATTATTCTTATCCAATGACAATCGCTCACGAATAGGATAAGACGGTTGTATTGTATTGACCGGTTGGTTATGGTAGATTATTAGAAAGTAGGTAGTTGTACTGTACGGTGGTTATTTTGTAGAAATTTATCTAACGGGTTATTGTGAGTTGTATGGTACATGGACTTGCTTTATGGGTCGAAATTGTTGAGCCATTGGGCCGAATCAGCAATGGCTGCTTCGTAGGGCTTGCTTGTACATTTCGTGGGCTTTCAATTATACTAAATTTTATTGGACATTTACTTTATTAATTAAGTTTACTAAATCCCATGTCTAAATTAATATAAAGAGAGATAAAGAGAATTTTTTATTTTTTTTAAAAAAAAGTGGTACCTAAGTCTATTTTAATAATTTAAATATGAATATATATAATATTTTTTTAAGTAACAAGTTNATGTAAATTTGCTCTTAACATTTGTACCATCGCCTCCGCCTCCGCCTCCGCCTCGACCTCCACCTCCACCTCCACGGCCCGCAGGCGAAAAAATCAACTGGATTTAACCGCCTAAATTCTGTAGTCTTGCTCAACGTATACCCAGCGAACGCACGCTTTCTTAGTTCCTCGTTGTCCTCTCTCTCTCTCCTTTCTCCATTCCAATTCCCACGCTCTTTCTCTATACTTTCCCCTCTTTTTCAGCTCTAATTGTGTAAAAAATGACGGTCTCCGAAGACAGTAACCAGGTAAGGTCTCTCCTCACTTTCATTCAACTCTGCCGCGGTTAGTGTTCCGTGACAATTCGCCCTTATTTTCCCTCTGAAAAATTTTCTTGACAAAATTTGTATCCGATGATGCTATTTTAAAATTTTATGTTTCTTCTAGAAATGGAAAAGAAAAGTAGTGAAGTTCGGAAAGAATTCAAGAATCTTGTTTCTTTTCCTCCTGAACGCATTATGCATGTGTGTTCAAGCAGGGTTGACGATATTGATCGCTACCATAGACAAATTTGGACGATTGATAAGTGAAACCTCTGTAATTTATTGAAAGTTGATCCATATTCAGGATTTTCTGTACACCGATTGATTTTATTTAAGCAATGTACTTGTTTCAAATTGTTGCAGTGCTATGTGGACATTTGTTAGGTTAACTGTTCTTTAGAAGCAATCATTCATTCATTCTGTGTAACCTTTTCTTTTGTTTGTGTGTGAGTGTTTTTACATTTATCGGTCTGGAATCTCAATTCTGTCATTTCAATCTCTCTACCTGGTTGTAATTCCTCATCACATCCGGTGAGTTTAACGGGAATTTTTGACCTCAAAATTCTTGAGAGAAGGAAAAATTTTGAAGGACAATAAAATCAAAATGTATCTAATTTTTACACAACTTTATCTGATCTCCCCCGTCCCTTTAATTTTGTGAGATCCAAATATGGCATTAATGTTTTTCATGTTTTTTCTTATCCAGCCATCTACATCAAATAAAACAACAATGGATGACGGCGACCATTCATTAGTTCTTGACCTGTCAAAAGATGACCCTCTTTTTGAGAAAAAGAAGGTGAGCTTTGTTAAAATGGTGAGAATTTCTGTGCCCACTAATTGAATGGGAAATGCTTCCTCTTTCTCTTCTAAGGTTCTATGACTCTTTGGGTGATTGTGTAGGAAAACTAGGAAAAGTGAATTGAAGTGTGGAGTTGATAAGATGCTAGATAGGATGACAGATAGTGACCAATTTATGATAGCTTGTCTGTACATCGTCATGGGATGGGACATTAATGAGGCCTAATTAATAAGAAAAGAGCGGGATTAGGGAATGAGGAAGTGGGGGAAGTTGGTGGTGGGGAAAGAGAGCGATGGGGAGTTAGAGAGTAAAATGGAAAAAAAAAAGAACATTGTATTTCTTCCTTCCTACTTTTACCAGATGTGGAGGCGTTGAGATGTAGAAAGGAAAGATATGAATGGGGCAAGAGAAGGAAAACTTTAGTTAAACGAGCAGGCCTAAGGAAAAACTTTAAACTAGCCAAGTTTTTTTCTGTATTAATGGACAAGCCCAGTTGAATATAGGCGATGAGTTTGCATGGTTTAAGTTCATGCAAAACTTGTCTAGCACTTTATTAAGATCACGAAGCACTAGCCATAGGAGAAGATTTGTTGATGGATGGAAGGCTGTTGCTTTGTCTGCCATCAAATTATTGGTTTGCAATGCTTATTGTAACAAGAACACCATTTATGAGAAGAGATGCAGCGGTAAATGGAGCAGCAGAAGTACGGGAAAGAGTCAAGAATTTACTTTACCAATTTATATCAATTTGGCCACTCATTTTAGTTTTACTTAGGAGTGAGATTTAATACAATGGTAAAGTTGTTCAATCATCACTTAGAGGTCAATGCTTCAAAGACAGAAGTAGTTTGTTTCCATTGTGAGGCTTAGTCTGCAATATCAACATCAATATTGTATTAGTCGATACCGTATCGGGCGACATGCATTCCATGCCACAAATGCAAGTTCCTTTTTCTCATGACTACATTAAAATTGAGTTGTATTCTAAAATTTGATATTTTCATCATATTTTTATATATATGAAGAGTTTTGGTCAAATTTATCAAAATTGAGCTTGATATCTTTCTAGATTATTGAAAAAGTAGCCCAAAATATTTAATCTATTCATGTCTTCTTCATGATTAGGCTTTCAATGGTCTTCACTAAAAAAATTAACCAAAATTTTCAATCTATGCATGTTTTATATATTTAAAAAAAAATGTGAATTTAGGTTATTTAAAAGACTTTAATATATTTAAATATGTGAAATTTGGGCTTTCAAAGGTGGATAATATCAGCCATATTAACCTATATGTTGTGATATTACCAATTTGTCATCATAAGTAAGAGGACGAGGTTTGGCACCTAGTAGGGTTACTATATTTTAACTTAGAGGTTTTATGTTGAAATCATATATACAACCTCTCTACTATGTAAAGGTAAGGCCATGGACATACACCTTAAAGCTCTATGTTGTCCTCCTTTTTTCAAGCTTGAAATTGAGTCAAACTCATATCAAGGTTGAACAAGGATGGACACGGTTTGTATAAACAAGGTTAAACATGTCAAATCTTTGCTTAGTTGAGCTCATTTATACCCCTCGCACTAACATTATATAAAAATCAACTGTTAGTTCTTGTAATATAAAGAATGTTGATACAATTCTGAATCCATGAGCATAAGGTACTTTTGCTTCCATCAAGTGTGATTGATCGTGGATAAGTCGAGGGAGTAGTCGATTCAAACTCAACAAGCCAGAAAATCGGGTGCAGATGTGCAAGTGTTCCATATGTTACAAAATGCTTCAAAAAGGCGTAGTGTGGAGGATGACCTTGGTTGAATTTGGAAACGTCATCTGAGTTCAAGAAATTAGATGTTGGTGAATATTGAATAAATATGCAAAGAGAGTATTAAGATGAAATTTTGTGGAAAAGGAGAGGGCAAAATGAAGGAACATGATGATGGAAAATACTACTTCTAAAATTTAGAAGTTATTCATATGGTTTAGTAACATGAAGTGGTCAACTGGAAAGATGCACTGATAGATGACCTAATTTAGAGTGCAATTACATTATTAGATCCTTACCTTTCTAGTTTCATTGTTTCTCTTTCCCTTTGAGAAATCAAGGAATCCAACTCAAGATATAATTTTGTGATTTATATTAGTAAGTGCACGTTTGAAATTGAAATATAATATCCTAGAACAAAATGATGCTACGGAAACAAGAGTAGACAAATGTTTTTATTTACAATGAAATGTTGAAATGGGGAACTTCAAGGATGAATATGATTCTATGTTTATATGATTAAAAAAATAATATGGGCCATCGTACCTCAAGAAGATAATGTGGTATTTGTTGAAATAAAGGAGCATGTGATGGATAGAACATTATGATGTCCACTCACAAAGCGAGAAGAGTAATTGATCAAATCCGTGGACGTTCCTATGAGGAAACACTTATGATACTAGAACTCATGCCCTATCGAGCATGTTACCCCATTTTAAAATTGATTTATTCCGCAGCGGCAAATGCTAGTCACAATAGAGGTTTCAACAAAGCGGATTTAATCATTAGTAAAGTTGAAGTCAACAAGGGAACTACCATGAAAAAATTAAAACCTCGAGCTCGAGGACGTAGTTATGTGATAAAAAGATATACTTGTCATATAACGATTGTGTTGAAAGATATATCCTACTATAAAGACCATGAAAATTTTCTAAAAAATTGAAAATGGGGCTGTAAGACAGATCTTATATCGTGAAGTAAGTTGCCTGAAAGAACTAGGAGGAAACATGTAAAGTGACAGCTACAATAGGGGTTAAAAGAGACTGACATTTGTGACTGCCTGTGTATTTGCATCAATTATGGACTGAAGTTATGCAGAGTATTTGGGTCTTGGGATTAAATCTCATCCTATATGCATGACTTTGAAGGCTACACGAGGGACTAAGTGATGGTTGGAACTGCCAAGAGAAACCTTTTAAGAGTAAGAATTGTGTTTTTCACTTGCTAAGTATGACTATGGTGGACTGTAGACTTGATTGATTTGGAAATTTGAACCATGGTGTGGCTTGAGGATGGAAAAAAGGAAGAAAAAGATGAACTGGGATCAGAAACTATTGTCATTGATGCGTCATTAGCTTGCTTAGTCTTGCTTTGGGAGAAGTTATCAATTAGATTTTATTGGGGATAAAACACCTGTTACTGCAACAGAATCTTGGATCAAATTGTTCCCTTGCTATGTGAACTAAGCAAGAAGCCAACAAATAGAACAACCACAGGCAAAAAACACAAACAAATTTTAATGGGAAAATATCTTCTCAATAAAGGGGAAAAACCATGGGACCGTCATGTTAAAAATGAGTGTTCCATTATAAATAGTATGGTTACACAAACCCCTAGCACACTTGGGTAACAACTTTCACAACTAAAATCCTCAACACACTACACGAGCATGAAACCCAAGATTAGTACCAATAGAGAGAAAATGAGAAAACTAAATGGTAGAATGTTCTACATGGTGTCTAGAAGAACATTCTGCAGAATTGATGAAATCAGAACACAAATAGATAGCTGAGCATTGCACCAACTCTTCTTCTTTCCCTGTCTTCCCCTTCTCTTTTTCGTGGGACTGGGTGAAGGATACAAGCCTTTGAAGGCTACATGAGGGACTCAGTAATGGTTGGAAGTGTAGAGAGAAACCTTTTAAGAGTAGGAATCATGTTTTTCACCAGTTAAGCATGACAATGGTGGACTGCAGATATTATTGAGTTGGAAAATTGAACCACAGTGTGACATGAGGGAAAAAGGAAGAAAAAGAGGAGTTGGGATCAGAAACTATTGTCACTGATGCGTCACTAGCCTGTTTAGTCTTTCTTAGGGAAAAAAGTTGTTTTTTAGATCTTATTGGGGATAAAACACTTGTCACAAATGGAACCATGTATCTAATTATCACCCTGCTATGTGAACTAAGCAAGAAGCCAACAAATGAAACAACAACCACATGCACAAAATTCAAGCAAATTTGAAGTGGAAAACCTTTTCTCAATTAAGGAGAAAACTATAGGAGCATCATGTCTAAGAATGAGTGTTCCAGTATATATAGTTTTGGTTACACAAACCCTAGCAGACTGACAACTAGGGGAACAATGCTCGCAACCAAATTCCACAATAGTATGAAACTCAAGATTAGTATCGAGAGAGAAAATGACAAAACTAGACAGTAAAATGTTCTACAAGAGGTCTAGAATAACATACCAAAGAATTGATGTGATTGGAAGATGAACCGGTATCCAAACATTCCTTCAACTCTTTTTATTCTTTCTCTGCCTTCGTCTTCTCTTTCTTGCACCTCTCCAAATGAACTTGTTTATGTTGCACTTCTAGAAAACTTCGTATCCACACTTGGCTTTTATACTATATTGTGCCGCTCGGGCACCAAGGCACTGCCACTCACCGCTTGAGCTCTTACTCATGTGCCCCTTACGCATTAGCTGCTGCCTCTTGTCACTTGAGCTCCTACTTGCACACCCCTTGAACACCAACACCAGTATTAGCGGGAACCACAGAAGACAACAATGTACATATACAAATACACACAATGATTATGAGATTCATATGAGAATGAACAAATCTTTCACAAAAAGCTTCCTCCAAAGCCTATTGAGGTTCTTTATAAGTTTTGGTTTTTTGATAAGTTTTGGTTCAATACTTTCTCAAAAACACGCCAAAGTGCTTTTAGTGGAACTATAGATTATAGTGAAATTATTTTTTTGAATTGAAAAAATTACAATCCCTGTGTGACCGGGAATGGTATATAGATATTACTATCTCAGGGTTAAAATGGATGGTTAAAATGGAGGATGATCATGTGATCATCATGTATATAGAGTATTTTTTACCAATCATGTTGAATGGAAATTTTGTTTGAATGGCTATTGAAGGCCACATGCTCTTTCTCATTTCAACATATATGACCAGCTGATTGGAGCCTCTCCCAATCCTGCAATGTGGGAAGTCTAGTGAACTAGGCCACCTTTTTAGTTTCCGATACTATAAATATTTTTTAGGAAAATAGTAAAAAAGAACTTTGTATATATTTATGTTACTAGATTGAATGGTATTGGATAAAGCATAAATGAGCACATATTAAAAATTTTGCATCCATTTTGTCAGAATGGATCAAGATCTCTTGTCACAACTTGCATATTGGTGGAAGACAATGTGAAATGCTTTAGTTCAGTTGGGTCAACATCCTTGTAGGCGTTGCATGATTCTCATTGGTAGCAGAAAAGTAGAGATGTGCCTGAAACACAGAGCATAGCAGTTGCACATTATGCAGAAGTTCATCATTTCATTAACTGAGGACATCACTCTTCCTGCTGTGAAATGGCAGTGAAAGAATCACACAACTGAACACAATTGAAACGGAGTCCTACATCTGTTGGTTCTTGCTATGTTTTAAGATGATTAGTAGAAGATCATGGTAAATTGCCAGCTTAGACACCCTTAATATGCAGCTGAAGTAAAATATAGAGGAAGGTGATATATTTTTTTTAATCGCAAATAAAACTGAAGAGAAGCCGATGCATAGGCTCTTATAACATTGGATATGGTGAGGGACAGATATTTCTAGCCTAATATATGCATAATAGAGAGACTATTATTATGGTTTGAACTTTTGACCTCAAGGTCACAATAGATCAATCTTATGGCTATACCAAGTCTCATTCTATTTTATACAGGATTGCAAATTTTTTCAAGCACACTGTGAACTAACCATTAAACTTCCATGCATAAGTTAAATTTTGCAACAAAATGATCCCATGTGAGTACGAGTAATGTTGCACTTACAAACTGATTTACAGTGCAACATATTCCCAAGGACGTGGCGCAATGGGCTGCCTGGGTAAATTCATGAGTGAAATTTGAGCAACTTTGGATAGCGCCATATCATTTTGGGCTATCTTTGGGATGCAACCATATAGTTATCCATGGAGTAGTTTAAGTAGCTTTGAATAGCGCCATATCATTTTGGCTATCTTTGGGATGCAACCATATAGAGTTATCCATGGAGTAGTTTATGTGGTAAGATACCTTATCTTTTATTAAAAAATGGATCAAGTTTCTATTTCAGGTGAGGTCATACTTTCCAAGTGTTTTAATTGGTGTTGCCCCATAGGTTTTTTTTTTCCCAGGTATACATCTTTTGAATATAAACTATTTACTTATTGATCCAAAAAAAGAGGGAAAAAGACCAAGGTTCAACTTTCCTTGATTTGTGCACATGTGTTTCCTTACCAATAAAAAAGGGGGAAAAATAGTGATGAAATGCTTTCTTTGTTATTCTAGAATGCCCAATTGTAATCCTTTTGTTCTCTAGTATTGGACATTTGACATAAGTTTATGTCAGCCATAAAAAATAAGAATAAACATCTAAAAGGGTGGCAATAGAGGAAGAAAACTAATATTAAAATAAAAAATAAAGAGTATACCCTCAAAGGAGAAAGAGAGAGCCATGTGAGAAAGGATGAAGATCAGGGTAAGCTAGAGGCTGTGAATGCAAAGTAAAAAAGGGGGGCTCAAAAGCAAGTCATCATATTCGTCCATTTGACGTATAATCAAAACCATTGGATGAGGGCCAAAGAGAAGAAGTGGCAGACAGCTCAGGGAGTCAGATGGGCAGCAGCAGTGGGAAAGTATGTGATGGGTGTTAAAAAGGCTTATCACCGACGTCCACGTGGAGTGTCATCAATTGTCAAATGAAAGAGTGGGGTGATCATGGTTTTGTTGTGCCAGCTCAAGCAAGGCATGCCACGCAAGTGGTTTGCATCCTAAGCCCATGGGCCATGAACTCCAATGACAGGCGCATTGCACAAGATGAGAAGCATCACTCCTCTAGCAAGTTATTAGTGGCTATAACTATTTTATTTATATAGTACCTATTCAGTTACAAAAGCATCCGACTATCATGATTATGGAACGTTTCTTAAGAGACTATAAATAAGATGATGTAGTAGAATTAAGGAGAAAATGATTTACTTTTGAGTGGCTTAATTGGAGATCTCTCTCTTCTCGAATTAGAAATTCTATCATCTTTCTATTGTTTATCTAGGATTTTTCTACCATTCTCTATACACATTCTCTTCCTCTTTCTTGAAAGAAAATCAATACAAAAGGATTGAACTGTTGCTTACAGTTTATACATTATTCAAAATTTAAGCTATTCCCATCCCACAAAGTAGACTCTTTTGTTATGCAAGGATGATGAAATAGTTAAATTAGTGGAAGAAACCAGCTGTATCTTGCTTGCTTTAAACTCTGATGTATTCCTTGATGCATTTCTGTTCAAACTGCTGTGGCACTTACAAAAATAGTACTTCTATTGTCCAGATAATCATCTAAGTGTGCTGCGCATGTTGTGCATTATGTGTTACGTCTGATGGGTTGTGGAATCTCATTTGTCTATTAGTTTCCCATGTCGGAATTAGATACTCTTAGTCTATGCACTATAAAATTTGGGGATCCCTGCTCCATTTCTAAAAAAGTTGGAAAGTTCCTGTCCCATTAGAGGTGGTGTGGGTTCCACTGGGTTGGGCAACGTCTCCATCCCTGTTCTGAATGAGTGGGGCAAGGATTTATGAGTAAAGCAAATAAGACAAGAGGTGGAAGGAATAAGATGTTTAATTATATATCTTAGTTTTTAAATAACCAGAATGTGTCTGAAGTTGATCTCAAACAGTTAGGTGTTGTTTTGGATGTCATATATCAAATGCCAGCTCAAAAGATTTGTGGCATATGATTCATTAACTGAGTAATATGTTGGATGCTTGTTACAGCTTATTTTTATTTTATTTATTTTGGTGACAGAAACTGCTTCAAGAGAAGGGCTTTTCCCCCACTGAACGTGTATACTTCAGTAGCTCATCGTGTTTCGCTTGTGTAAATACTACCTTGGAAACATTGCTTCACAGAGCTAGAGTAATTCACTTGAATGAGGTAACATCTCTTTCAAACTGTGGGATTTGCTCTGTGTTTATGGGCATGCTGGGAAGCTGCATTTTGGGGAGGTAAAAACAGGCTTCTTCCACCTTGCTTACTTTTACTATTGGCATAAAAGAAGAAAATTTTTTGACATATTACCCATCAATTTTGTCCTCTATTGAATTTTATGGCTTTCTTTGGACAAAACTCGTGCAAAGAATACGACAACTTAATATTTGCATATTTGTTAGAGTGCATGGCATGAATGATGATGGAAAACCTATCTTCTGATGTGCAGACAGAGCTGTATTTTGGTGAAATGAATATGGATCCACCAGAAGAATTTTACAGTCCAAGGAATGAATTAGAGGCTCTCAATTTTATCATCTCTCTCATTGATATCTCCCTTGAAAACTGTATTCATGAGGCAACATCTTTTCTGCAAGATTTACGCAGTGCAGCTGTTCAGAAAGTTTGTGATTTTGGGGAAAAATATAAGTTTGAGACCAGAACCGTTGAGAACGTTTGTGACAAAGAGAAGCTTCTGTTGCAGTGGGCTCAAAGCAATGGCGTTAAATCTAGGTTACAGATAGCATGTATGTTTTCAGATCAAGTTTTATACTTCTGTGTTCTTGAGTCTACACAAGTTTCTTTTGCGGAACGGTAGAACTCTTGGCTGCTCTTGGGCAACTTTCAAGCAAGTTGGTTTCTTTAACTGCTTTTATTCTCAATGCAGATGTTGAAGACGCTGGAAGAGGAGCTCTAGCAGTGGAAGACCTTAGAATTGGAGAAACAGCTTTGGAGATCCCTGGTTCTATGATTATCTCAGAGGATCTTGTGCATGAATCAGATATGGTATGTTTCATCTGTACAAAAGCTAGTATAACTACAGAGTATACCTAATGCCTAAACATTTTATATGCTTCTGAAGCAAGATGTAGCCTAAGAAAGTGTAGCCTAAGCTTCTTTCATTACTTTTCTGCACGCAGTTTCATATATTAGAAAAGATAGATGGGATTTCTGCTGAAACAATGTTGTTGATGTGGAGCATGAGGGAAAGGCATGACAGCAACTCGAAGTACAAGATCTACTTTGACACCTTTCCAGAAAATTTTAACACTGGTTTGTTCCTTTATTCTATGACAGTTTTTGGAGATATTGTAGCTTGTTATAAAACTACGCTCGTGATATTCGAGAATCCCAAGTTGTAACTTCCTATTACTTTCTTTTGTTTGTTGAAATTTTCTTAGTTCTTGCAGATGATTTCTTCCAGATCAGTATACAGTGATTTTTGTAGCATGCCTGCTGAATAAATGGTGATTTGTTGTCTATATTGATAACTCTGTTATCAAGGTTTTATCCATTATTAATATTCCTTTGACTAAAAAGGCTTTCCCTTATTCATTGACTATAGTCTCTCTCTCTCTCTCTCTCTCTATGTCACTGTCGCTCTCAGACACACATACATGTTACATATGTACGCATGTGCACACAGACCCATTCACATGCATTCACTGGAAATTGGTTTGTTCCAGCTCATTCTTACATAAGAGGATTGAAATAATTAGTAGAAGATACCTAGATTTTATGATTTGGCCCCAAGTAGAATTGATCATTCCCTTGCATAGTTACAACATTATTAATATGGTGAAAGTTCCTAGTAGAACCAAATTGGTTTCTTTCCTGATGACCTGCTTTCTATTAGCTAGAATGAACAGTTGGACAAGCCATATTTCCAAGGAGTTACAATAAGGGTATTTTGCCTAGCAATCTTTATATAATAAAATATTGGTTGATAAATATCAGTCTTCTAACAGTTTGTTCCAGCGATCTTTAAAATTCTTTTCTGTCAAAATAAAGTTAAAAATTTAATATATTTCCTGCATCATTTAGTTCAAGAGAAGAATATTGCTATGAGGTTAGGGAATATATAAATTGTGTCACATTATGGTGATGTTTTTCCAATAAACTCAAGTCATTGATGTTGACTACTTTCTGATGCATTTGATCTTTGATTGATTGTCATAGGGTTGAGCTTTGGTGTGGAATCAATTGTGGCTTTAGAGGGGACCTTAGCTTTCGAAGAGATATGCCAAGCAAAAGAGGTCATTGATAGTTCCCATACAATGTTCATAAATTTTAACCATGATATCGCTGTTCATATTGGATATTTAAGTTATGGGTAGGATAATGAGTTGTCATTAAATGAAACATTTGTGGTCATAGCTAGTGTTGCCGTTATTCTTAGAGACCAAAATATTATGTGATGAACACATCACCTTGCATTTGAGGGCACTGCTCTCTATAACATCTGTTATGATATATGAAATTGCTAGTTGCAGTTTGTTCATCTTCCTGTTCTGGGTGGGTGAACAATATGGTGCAATGATTATGGTCAACCATTTTCTGTCAATTGCTTTCAAGATAAATGATGAATTAATGGATTGATATTTCTATGGATCATTGGATATTAGCAATTAAGATTAGGATTGCCAGTCTCTGCCTCTGTCTGGTTGTGATTTGCATCTTTGAAGACGGTATCTCATGTAGTGCACTCCCTGACACTAAGTAAAAATTAAACTGCAAAATATTATTGTCTTGCGAGTTATTGATATGATTTGTTAATACATATGTTTCAGCATTTGCACTCCCAATATGACAAGATGTTTCCTGCACTCTGTGATAGTCACCCAGAAATTTTTCGGCCAGAGTTCTACACCTGGGACCAATACTTGTGGGCATGTGAGCTGTGGTACTCAAATTCCATGAGAGTCATGTTTACTGATGGAAGTCTACGGACATGCTTAATTCCTGTCGCAGGATTTCTTAATCATTCAGTACGTGATTCTTTTCTCCGCTGCTCTCCCTTTTGTTTCATTCATCACGATCTCCCTTTCTGAAATTTGGTATTGCCAAGTCACAAAAGCTGTATGCCAAAAAAAACATTTGTGTTATGTGAGTGAGCTTTGGGGGAGTGGAGATCAAGCATAGAAAGGCTAGTATATCTGTGAAATAAGACCTCTTCGTTGGTCAGCAGGCATATGTGCCTCTTCTAGAAATTGCTTTGAAACCGGCTCCTACCCTTGAACGGAGACATCCATACCGAGTTTCTATTTAGGGCTGCGTCGACATTGGGCTAGGCCTAGGAATATGCTTGGTTGTTCCGTTGATGTTATAATGTTACAGTAATTTGTACTTTATGTACTTGAGTTTATTCAAGTGAACCTATAATATTTTTCTCAGTAAAATAAATCTTGATAACATTGGTGCTGTGTTTGTTCTACAGATATGCCCACACATTATGAACTATGGTAAAGTAGACTCTAGCACAAATACTTTGAAGTTCCCTCTCTCAAGACCATGCAGGGCAGGTGAGCAATGCTATCTTAGCTATGGAAACTTATCCAGTTCTCATCTACTCATCTTCTACGGCTTCCTTCCTCAAGGAGATAACCCATATGATCTCATCCCACTCGGTGAGTGTCTTCTCCTTTTGTTTGATTTTTTTCTTTTATATTCTTCTTTTATGATCATTTTTGTTGTCTTCGAGGGATCAAATATCAAATTCCTACATTTAGAGAACTATACGTGGGCTAGTTTCATTTTCATTTGTTGCTGTATTTTAGAAATTATCTCAGACCAGGAATCATGTTTTTCTGAGGAGGGCTATTCTACATCTGATAGCACCACTCACATGGTGCGCAGTACTTGGTTTTCAAAGAATCATGGCATCTTTCACTATGGACTTCCAACACCGCTACTAAATCATCTACGGAAAGCTCAGAACCCCTGTGCATCCTCCGTGACCCGGGTAAGACTGCTATCCATGCCTCTGGTTTGGATTTATATATGGCTTCAATGACGTGCAATTTTGTTTAAATTGATTTACCTGCAAATTTTGTTTAATCTATTCAAACTTTTTGTACCATAACTTGATTGCTTTTCTTATTTGGATATGATCAAAATCAGCAGGCAATCTGAAACTGGGTATTTTGTGTAGAACTTGTGAAAGATCAAATACATAAGAATAGGGCACTGAATCATGCCATTCTTCAGTGAACTAATATATATGCGAAAACTAAAAGAGTACCTGAATCACTGTGTGTGATTGTGTAATGACAATGGTACGATGACCCGTATTGCGACCATAACATCACAACGATTTGCTCTCTTATAGAAGAACAACAATCAGTTTCTCTCCCCTTTTCCAGAAACTGCTTCTGGAGATCAGTTTTGTAGCAAAAAAATGATGAAATATGCCTTTTTACAGGGAAGGAAGAGATTTCTAAGTTATTAAAATGTCATACTTTCTCAAGCAGTAAGCCTGTTTCGTAACTAATTTCTCTAATTATGACTGTTACAATAATCGTAACTAAACCATATATGATTGTAATATTTGATCACGCCTGATAAATAATTAGAGCCATTAGAACATTTTGAAAACCTAAGTTTGTCTTTCCTTTTCTCATTTGAGGTGATTAAATAACTCGGTCATTCACGACAGACTATAACACTGTAAGTTGCAGGCCAACTTGGAAAATGAGCTGGAAGTTCTCGAAACCCTCGGATCCATTTTTGATGCGATGAACGATGGATTTGGGCCTGTAGAAGATCACTGGTAAATCTTCGTAGGACTTTCTCGACGCACCAAGGTCACCTACCATAAAGCAACCACCTATGTATTCTTTTTTTCTCTTTTTTTGCAGGGAAAGCCACACCTGGGACGTTAAGCTAGCAGTAAATTACCTCTACATGCAAAAGCGCATCGTTTCATCCAATTTGAATTCGTGTGATGAAGGCAGCAAGATGGTGAAGGATTTATGGGTCAAATGCATGGCCGAGGATGTCCGTGGCTAGATCGCATTCGGGATAGTGTGGTCTATAGCCGTGTGGCTTGATGAACGAAACGTCTTTATTTTTTGACTGTGTGAATTGCAGTTCCAAGTATTTCACATTGTGATTGACAATATGTAAAATAAATAAACATACATTGGTAGCTTGGAGTTGGTAAGCGACTGTGATGGAGACTTACTGGTGGCTTGGAGTTGATAAGGCTGCTGAAGATCCCTTCATGCAGTTGGGAAAAAGGGACGCAACGGTCTATGGCAGCCTTCAATCCTCCAAGCTTGAAAATTTGGAAAATGTTAGAATTTAAATTTTAGTTATTTTTAAAATATAAATTGTGTGCGAATGTATGAAAATCCTAACCAAAATTCCATAATCGAGAGGTTAATTTTGTACGAATTCAAGTTTAGATAGTGATCAGTATAACAACATATGAGTTGATTTAACATGGAAGAAATGCCCATTGAAAACGGCCGATTGGGTCATAAAGTTGTTTAGAAATAAGTAAAATTTATGTAGTTTAAAAGTCACGTGGGAAGAACTCTTCATGGTAACCGATCATAACGAATCAAAATCGATTTTTTAAACTGAATGATTTGATAAGACGTTCCTGAGAGAAAACTAATATAAAGATCTCCTGTTGGGAACAGAGAAGGGGGGTATGAAAATTTGGTACTCACCAAAACCATCTTAAAATAATAAGAATTTTATACTATTTTTTTCTGCGTTCTCCTTTAATATTATGGAGGAATGTTGAATGATTCAGTTGATAGAGGAAAATCTTGAGTTAAACTTTAACTTTCTCTCAATTTCATATCTATTTAGTTGTGATGTGTAGATTTGGGATGTTAATAGTTAGTGCCGTATTTATTCACAAAATCAGTATTGATTAAACTTGTTCAAATCATGAATCCAAGTTGCATCACATAGCTAATAAAAATATTTTAAATTTATTTTTTTTCTAAATAGTATTACCCCTTATTTTATTTCAATTCTATTTTCATCTGTTATATTAATTTTATTTGAAGACTTTTTTTATTTANTAAATTTTAATCTAATAATTTCATACAAAAAAAGTAAAATTCTACTTTTCCATAGAAAAAGTAAAATCTCCATTTCCATTGAATAGTGCCCATGCACGGTATAACGAAAAACTAACTATTATTTCTCATTGGGCACATCAAATACAAAAATAAAACAGAAGCTAATATAAAAATCAATAATTTTTCAAATGATTAGGGCGAATGAGAAAGTGGACAATATTAAGAAAAGAGGTGGAAATTTTGTTATAATACTTAACATATTTTCATTTTTTTTCCCGTTATTTTCGCAGTTCTAAATACTTCACCACAAGATGATAGTGACCAGCCAAAAAAAAGGGGGCAAAGCTGCCACCATTTCATGTCGCCAAGGTAAATATTCGGGACAATGGAAACATTAGAACTGAAACTCCTTCACTTCCTTTGCATATCTCACCACATCACGAGACTCTGGACCGAGTGAGCTCCAACTGAGAAGAAGCTACATTAATTGCATCAAGAACGTTCATCTTTCCCCTACTCATCGCTTCATCCACCGGTGTCCGATCATGGCTAAGCATCGACATAGATGGTTACAGTCTCTCCAAAGCAAAGAAGCGGGATATTGGGTTTTCAAAACACTATTGAGGTTTCACTTCTCGTACCTGTTCAGAACGGATACATTTGCTCCTGCCAGAATCAAGCTCTTAACCACCTAAAATGGAAGAGCAAGCTTCAAAAATGGAAGCCCATAAACAGGCAACGATAACTCCAGCAATACAGCAAAACAATCATTACCTCTATATGCCCGTTAAGGCAAGCCCAGTGCAGAGGTGTATTCTTCTCCTCGTTGGGAGTGTTAAGATCCTGTTTTCATGGAAAATGCAAGCATAAAATTTCCAGTAATATATCTCGAAGCTAATCTTCTGAAGTCAACTGAGGAGCAGTCGTCATAAGTAACTTGATCCTTTATGAGAACAAGTCTCGGAAGTAATTTTTGTAACTGAATGCAGATGCGTATTAATACTAGAAAAAAAAATCACGAGGATAGAAAATAGAACAGAAGAATCTGTTTGCTTAATACCGAGAATTGCCAAGACAAAGGCAATTGTTCTCATGATAATCACCTGGGCTGAAAAGATCGGGTGGAAAATGGAACACTGGATGCTTCCTGAGGGAGAAGCATCCCCTACTTCTTTCAATATCAGCTATCTGTCTGAAAATGAAAGGCTAGACTACAACCATTCTAAAAAATCTAACATAGTTGATTTCAATTGATTTTTGAGTTTTACAAAAATTGTTAAATCCTAAGCCCCCTTTTTTGCGGATGGACAATTCAGATTCATAGAAGCAGAAGCTGATTCTATGAGGTACAATTTTCACTGGAAAAAGCATCTTTACTAGGTCCTCAAAAGAGCAACCATAATGATGTGTTTTGTTTTGTAGTGGGAAGAGTGGCATGACTTGCTCTTACAAACTATCTCATGGGCTGTCAATTGCCCATGCCATTCACAAAAGGTCGGTCTGTAAGTACGATCAACCAGCAATATATTGTGAAAATCTGGTCCAAGTCCCCAGTTGACAATGGCATTGAACTCTGGCATTTCAGCAAAGTCATCCACCACTTATTCCATTAATCACTCAGACGTTTTTGCTATTTGTAAATATCGAGCAACAGGCTGTTGCCCTTTTTAACGCTCTGATGTAGATGTTGTCTTGTATGGGAAATGAACCCGAATGAATAGCTAATGCACATCCTATTTATACAAAGCAGGATTGACTCAGTGCAAGATGGAAACGTCCACAGTATAAGAGAGTTCGGTCCTCTTGTACCATCGTACTCTTTAGGTGTTGCCTTCATAGATTCATCAATGAATCACAATCAAGCCATCAAACTCAAGAGGAGGAACTGCCTTCTATGAAAGATACTTATTATGATTCAATTTAATAGAAAAAGATATTGCTTGTCTGAGAAAATTATGAGTTTTGAGAGTTGGCAAGAGGAGAGATTTGTTGTAATGTAACGGTTTTTCGAACATGACAATTTCAGATAATTAAGGTAATATAATCAAAATAAGGCTTAATATATATGGAAAAAATTGGGTTTCAGAAGCGGCTGGAAGTAGCAACGGGGGACGCCTGCCAAGCGCTCGAGTGCCGCGGTAGGCGCTTGAGTGCCAGCCCGCAATATGAAAGCCCAACGGCTCTTTTACGCGTCATTCACGCAGGGAAAGAAAGAAAGAGAGAAAGAGCGCGAAGGAGAAGAGAGAAAAGGAGGAGATCGAAGCCCTCGGGTTCGATTCCGACTTGGAGCTAGTTAGAGAAGTTGTAAATCTGGTCGAGGCAAATGCACCCATACCCTCCTCTTTCCTTTCTTTACACTTTAATTCCGTTTTCTTCGGGTATCATTGTTGCGATACCCGATTAAGTTTATATATTGTATTACTCATGACTTGAACATGCATATATGTTAATTTAATGTCCGATTTCTTAGTTTTTACTGGTTTTTCATACCGAAACCCTAACCCTGCGCCCGGAATGATTTTATCCATTTATTTTTGAGATTTATGCATGAATTGGCTTTAGAATATAGATATTTATACCTTGTATATGTTAATTTATCGATTGAATGTCCGATTTAGTAGTTTTATGTGGTTTCGTACACTTGGAAACCCTAACCTGCGCCCCGGCATATTTAACCACAAAAATTAGGATTTGTGCATGATTTGGGTTTAGAACTTGGACATCCTAGCTTCATGGACGTGGCTATTCCGATTATTTGGCATTTATGTACATATATTTTGTATATATTAATTTTACGTATTCTGGCAATATTTTCGGATGTGAATTAAGATAATTATCTGCATGCCCGTTTCGTATGTTATTTTATATATGTTCCGAAAATTATGTTGCATGTAATTATAAAAGGATTTGTTATCTGGAAGTTCTAAAGTTAGGTCCAGCGCTTTGTGGTAAAAATTCCTTACATGTTCAAAATTTTATGTTGATTTATGCATATAATTGAAAGCATGTAAAGACATAAATGCATAAGAAACAATTATCTGTATTTGTATCAAAGAATTATAAAAGATTTACAAGTATACAAAGGGAATACCACAATTTGATATATTTATGATTCGTTCTCCCAGAGTGAAAACTTTGTGAAAGAAGTTTGGTGGACTTTCCCCTAAAAGAATAAAAAATTATGAAACATGGACCACAAATTTATATTTCAGATAGTAGTATTCCATGGCATGCTTTAGGATATTACTATGAAAGTACAAGGACTGCTTCTAGGCCATGGGAGATATGGCGGCATATATGATATAGCTCCGTATATTGGTTTAAAGGTATATCGCTCAACACATGATGTTGAATTGTGTGGGTTGCGCTTTCGAATGTGTAGAAACAAACACATTCATTTCCTTGTTCGACCGCACCGTTAGCTGGTAAGGCCTACTGGCCCTGGTTGCAAAGATAATGAAATTTCTATAGGTTTTAGAACCTAAAGGAAGAACAAGTAAAATGGGAAAGACAAATGAATTCCGAAAATGTATTTATTCACGTTTCATGTTTATGCATCTTCATTATACTCCTATATCCTTCCTCTACTTTATTTTGCATATATTGTTTATTGCCTCCGATTATATTATACTTGTTGAGCATTTGACTCACCCTTATTATTTTTCCTTCCTTCAAATGAGCACGAACTTATACCCGATTTGGCGGGGTAGAGGATTAGAAGTTGGCTAGGCTAAAGACTTGGAGGATTAATCTTGAGGACTTAGTTTTTGTATAAGTGTTCCCCTTTTTATGGAGTATTCTATATATTTGAGATGGTTTTGTATATGGATGTATATGTATGATAGTGATGTTCATATTGCTTAGTTTTCGCTGTATTTGATAGATGTATATACTTCCGCAGGTTATTTATAATTTGTATAACAGGTACCTAATGGCATTTCTCTGTCCGATATTGTGTTCGGAAACACGACGTTGGAGCCACGGATATATCGTAGCCATGCGGATCCTGTGTTGTGATTATTTTATTGGAAATTGTTTATTATATAGAATTTTGTACAGGTTGCATCAATTTGACGGCCGTTTTACTGTCGGAACTCTGCCGGATTCCAGTTAGGAAAAACGTGGTCCGTCACACTTTTGGAGGACAAAGGTGATGAACATTTTGAGTTGGAAAATAAGGGGAATATTTTCACCCACTGAATTACATGAGAAGATATAAGTTTTATACATCTTTGTGTATAATATTTGAATTACAGATAAAAAGAAAGACAACAAAAAAGAAACAACAAACAGATACAATATTAAAAAAACATTGTGCCGGTAATGATATGGATTGAAGTCTCTTGAAGATATGGCAAGAAATGTGTAGAAAAAGGGAGGAGATGATTAACGCTTGAGCTGTCAGCCAAATTGGTTGATTTTACCGAGCCCACAACCTTGCGTCTTCAACCAAGATTTGCTGTGCACGTGTCAATTGAATCACCATCAGGTCAAGTTCTCAATCAATCGTCAAGGTCTTTGCTAGAAACAAAAATTTCAACCGAAAATGGCTAATCAAACTCAGGCAATTTCAACACTCGCTCAATCAACATCTCCATCTTAAGTGAGCTCAGTTTTGATAATTGTGCATATTATACAAAAAAAAGTTATTTATATCTTTTCTCAAAGGTATTAGTTGAACGAGAAAGCTTTGAATGTGAAAGCCTTGCCCAAGAGCTCACAAAGCCGGATCTCATTGGCTAATTTCTTTCACCAGACTACGACTACATAGGCATTCCAATGGAAAGACTCTATACAAAGTCATAAACGATAGCAAAGTCAAGCCTAGCCTATAGGCAAAAAGATGAAACCCAATGAAGGCCTATGCTACAATAGTACAAAAATAAGTACGTTAAGGTTACCAAGTTAATTAGTCGTCTATAAAGAAAAAGCATCGAAACAGGTGTGAACGAATAGGCTAATATCAAATCCCTTGTCAGTGAGAGGGTACTCATTATTATATAGATGATTCTTAGGATAATCTATGGATAGTTAAAAGGTACTTCTTATGCTAGTAGTCCTTCTCCTGGCATTTTTGCTTACCTAGGGTTCCCTGCCATTGATCTAGTTCTTGGGATGAAATGACTATTCTGCCAAGGTATGTAATCACTCTTCCTAGTAGTCGAGTGCTTCCTTATGTCTTTCTGTTTCATTCTGCCTTCCTTTCTCAGTCAGTCTCGGTAGTTCAGCCAGAGCGAAATCCGTGGCATAGCTCAGTTCCTTGATGGATAGATGATAGTGTCCTAGATCAGTCTAGTTGAAAATGCTATCTCACACATTCTTGTCCAAAGAGAGCTCGTAGTAGGGTTACCGCTATTGAATGAACTACCTCATCGCTCTAGATAGATGAAAGGGGCAATCAAGCCCTAGAATGCAGTTCCACTGACCTATGGGGAAGATTATCCCCGATGAGTAAATTGCTAGTTATTAGCAGCTATTCAAAATTCCTTTACAAAAGGAAATCATGAGAAGGTTTGCACATTAAATGCTGTAACAAATGAAGGTCCCCAAAAAAGCCAAAAAAATAAAATAAAAAAGAATATAAAGCAAGTAGGCAATCAGTTTGGCTAGCAAAATAATAAATAGTTATTATAATTTTGGGGGAAAAAACAAATGAAGAAAATGCTAGGAGGGACTAATTTTAGCTTCATAGATAGCACTCTAGCATTTGTAGCAGATCGTTAGATGCTTTGTGTATAGCAAATTTGGCAAGGGGTTGCAGGTGGAAGGCAATTCTTTTATTGCAACTGCAAGTCATTGAGGAGAAACTTAAGCAGTCCCTACTGGTTGTAATTTCTACCCATTTTTTTTATCTCAAGGGTGTTAAATAAGGATCTGCCAGCACTATGTTAGCCTCCGCATGCTTGAACATTTCTAATGAAATTATGTCCTGTTCAAATAAATGAACAAATGAAAGACTTGATTGCCAACAAGCACTTCAGGAGTGTATAGCAAAACAAATCCTCAAGGGAAATTATATAGAAGTCCACAGACAGACATCATGAAGCCAATAACCCAGAGTAGGTGCTTAGAAGAAATCTCCTTACCACTCCTTTACTTATGAGGTAGACAACTATGTCAAGATGTCCATTAGCAGCGGCCATATGAAGAGCTACAAACAAAGATACATAAAACTCAGTTAAACACAAATCTGAGGACATAGTTATGTGATAAAAAGATATACTTGTCATATAACGATTGTGTTGAAAGATATATCCTACTATAAAGACCATGAAAATTTTCTAAAAAATTTGCCTGAAAATGAGCTTTACTTGTTTCATTTAAAGTAGGTTGGAGTAATATGGGACAAAAAAGAAATCCACTTGGTTTCAGCTCATGATGCACCCAAATGTAATCACATAGTTGACTTGATAGAAAATCCATGAGGATCCCATCTAACTCATAAGCAAAGTAATTGGAAAATTTGGTGTAGACATACATGTGCAATGATGAACAGTAAGAACTCATGAATATGTAGCAAATCACAGCCATACTTGAGCTACTAAATGCAACCAACATAGGAACTACCATCCACAAAATCTATTAAAGTTTTAGATATGGTTACCTGTTCGGCCTTGTGGATCCCTAGAATTGAGAGGAACCCCAGCTGACTCAAAAGTTTTGATGTCATCAAGATCATCGTATCTAGCAGCCTGCTAAAATTAAAAATGGTCATTTATTGGCAAAGATAGGAATGCCTTCTCTTCATGAAGCTACAAAAGAAAAGATGGAGATGGAGAAGGAGCAGCCTATCCTTTAAATTCAAGAGACATAATCATACAACTGCTAGAAATGGTTGATGTAGAGGAAGATAAGACAGAGAGTGGGTGGGACTAATATGTTAAGCAGCTGACGAAGTACAGCCATATTCAAAACATACACTTTTTTTTTTAATTGACAAATGAAATTGTCAAATAATTGGGTGACAATGGTCACAATTTGTGCAAAAACTGATATTCAAGGCATACACTAGATAGCCAAAATCGGCAACAAAAATGGTTGTAGAGGAAAAAAAATCTTAAGATTGTATGAAGGCAGCAGTAGCTTCATCTATATCCATATCCAAACAGGTTACATAATTTGACCCTAAGCCTTGGACAAAGAACATTGAGGGGGAAAAAATAGCCTAATATACAAAACTCTGAAATCATAGGGATTGTGGTTAGATGTACATAGACACTCTTGCAATGCCGGGTTAAGGTGGTTTCTTTCTATTGCTTGAAATCGTGGCCTCTAGATAACAATATAAAGACCCACTTTCTCTTAAAAATTGGGATAAAGATGTGATTAAAAAGAATGTATAGATAGACTATATTGTTCTTGCAATAATTGCATTCATTTAATAGTTGGCTAAGACCTAATTGGTTAATAATTAGATCCCAAATATGAGCAAAACTCTTTTGAAATTTATTTTACTCGTAGGTTGGACACGAGAGGGACATGGTGAGCAAATATGGTGTCCAAGAAAGTGGGCTCAAATCACAATATGATACCAATAGTTTAACAATTCTGTAAGATGATATTGATAGCATGAAAACCACTATAATTAAAATTTATAAAAATACAAATGGCACACAACCTTATAAGGAAGGGAAACTCAGGAATAGACCAGTTTGAGAGAAAATCCTTGGACTTTCCAAGCCAATAAAAAGAAAATTCACTAGAAAGTCAACTTACAATGTAGTAGGTAAATGCACACTAAACTCCTTAGTCAGCTGTTTCTAACACATGACCTCTACCAAAGAGCCCACCCTCCGAATTACCCTCCAAGCCACAAATCCAGACTCCTTCCGAAATTTTGGCATTTTCCATATGACTCGAGAATTTTCAAACTTACTCTTCCAATCGAAAACACATTGGTTCTACGTAGGAGCTACACACAAAACTCTATAAGATTGAAAGCCAAGTAATGTGTTAAGGTTGTGGAGAGATTTCGTAAACTTCAAGTGCTGCCCATCATATGAAAATCTCTCAAACATTGGTGACTCTTAAAAGGTAGTGCTCTCAACGAGTTTTGAATATATGATGCCCATCATATGAAAATCTCTCAAACATTGGTGACTCTTAAAAGGTAGTGCTCTTGACAAGTTTTGAATATTTGAGCTACACCTCAAAGAAATTAAGTGGTGATTAATAAATAAAGAGCGTAGTCTTATCAGACAAGTGGCTATTTGGCAATAATTCACAGCCGGTTGGTCAAAATAGTTGCAAAGACATATATTGGGAGATAACTACTTGCTAGTGAGTATGGTTAATCGTTGGTCGGCCAAATTAATTGCAGAGATATGCACAGTGGCAAATAATTATTTTCGCTCGAGCCAAATTTCGAGCACATCTCGAGTAAAGTCCTCAGCCGGATTTTTTTATTATTGAGCCAATACCAAAACACTCAAAATCCAATTCCGAATACAATACTTCATCATGGGAAATGCCAACAAAAAGTCCTAACATGTAACCGTTGATACCCTAGTCGTGGGCTACCCACATGCCCAACCTAACAGCCTAGGTTGAATTCTCACGGAGTCCTATCACAAAAATTGCACCAATCACAAGAAAAAAAAAAAATCTCAACATATCAAGTAAACCTGGCGATAATACAAGAAGGAAGCAATATGTTCTCTTTTCTCATTCTCAATTGAGGTTTCTGAAGTGAAAGAAAAAAGAACAGCAAAAGAGAGATAGTATTATGCTTGTACCTCAAGTAACAATTCCACCTCTTCCGCCGTGAACTGCTCCGCCTGATTTGCCTCAGCGGCCTCGGCGCCCATTTATCTGCTGCCCGTATCAGTTTCTTTTCCGAATCAGGGGATGGAGAACCGCCGTACTCGTTTCTTTCCTGTTCTATATGTTTTCTGAACTGGGCTTTGTCGTCTCCGTTGGGCTTTGATATGTTCATGAAAAAAGGTCCTGGTTAAAAGCTGCGAAAAAGTAGGTTGGGAGAGATCTGTGGCCCATTAATACTAAATCAACAACACCACTTCTGGCCCAAAGTCATCAATAAAATAAGTAATGTAATGAGGTTTTTTTTGGTTACATAGCTTAAAAAACAGAAAAAAAGTCAGTGGATAGATATAGGGTTCCATAAAAATTTTGAGGGAACTAACATCAGAGTTGGTAAGTTCAGACAATACAGCAGGGGTAGCTCTATATCTGTATGTGAGATTTAGTTGAAAGACCCATCTTGATAAGTTTATCTGCGATGGTGTTGCATTCTTGGTATGTGTGGACGATTTGACAGTTGCAATTTCTCCTAATGAGCTCTTTGCAAGCGGCAAGTAGACATCCATTGGGGTCACATTTAACAATCGAAGATAGAATTTTTTGAACTGTTGAGTGAGAATCAAACTTGATATAACTCGTTTGATACACTTTTATCAAGCTACATGAAAGGCTCCAATAAATAGCCCTGAATCCAACACCAAATATGTTGAGTTTCCTTAGAAAATCAAAGAAGCCAAGTAGCCACTGACCTTTGATGTTTCTGTCAATACGACTAATATTAGCCGTTTTTTCACTGTTATAGATGGCATCAGCATTTATTTTGCACCAATTCTTCGCGCAGATGTTTCCATTGGAAGGGTTTGTTGAGAGAATAATTTGGATCCATAAAGTAGTCAAGAATTTCAGTCCTATTTAGGTGGGAGGACAAGGCAAACACTCTCCTAGAGGGGTTTCCATATTCAACATGTGTTGAATTTTGGTTACGCTCTTATGAATGTCATAATAAATAGATAGTCATCCAAGTAGTAAAACATACTAAAAAATTCGATAATATTCGTGCAATGGTCGACAAAGGATAGGTCAAAGGTCTGTAGAGTGGCGTATGACAAAAATTTAATACACGACTGTGTGTCGATTCTAGATTAGGATTGTTCGAGGTGTGCCCAAGGGAGTACTCATGCACGAAATATAACAGTCACGTGCATGGCGCGCTCGTGATGGGTATTCATGCGTCGATTTTAGTGGTTACGAGCCACCGAGTATTTGAACGCTACGGCAAGCACTACACCTAGTATAAAATCTCGCATGACGTGATTTTAGGGTAAAATAAAAATTATTTCTTACACAATGAGCACCACATAGAGAAAAAAAAAGATAAAAAGAGAGAAGAGGAAATTGTTCGACATTTGATTGACATCTAATTTAAATTTCGTTCTTTATTAAGGTCGGATACGTTATTTTAGAGTGAATTTCTATAGCGTATTTCGTTTGATTACTATTATTTTTTATTATACTTTTTCTTGTAAATTGTTAGGTGTGTTAAGGGGGTTGTAATCAACCATTCTTTACTCGAGATTATAGTAAAGGTATTTTGGAGGGGGTTACTTGTAACTAACACTATTATTATAATAGATTTGTTCAGAATTTGTCATGTAATTTTTTATTAGTAGAGAAGAGTTTTTCATATTAAAAGTATTGTGTATTTTGTATTTTTTAAACTCACGAATTTAGTAATTGACGTGTGAAGAAGGGGTTCGGATTTTTTTTTACCGCATCAAGTTGTGTGTGTGTCCCGGTTCAACCCCAACAACATAATTCTTAGTAATAGCTACTTTGTTCCTCAATATTCATAAGGTCCACATGCAAGCAATATAGGTGTAGGAGGCCATGGTCGTACCTTCTGTCTAGTATGTTTTGTAATCTCATTGAAGGACTTTATTTATAGGTTAATTGCTTTGAAATAGTCCCTCAAAATATGGTTACTGGATTCCAATCAGCTGCTATGGTAGCATTGTTCCGAATGATACATTTTCCCCCTTTTCCTTTCAATGCTTGTGAGGAGTTCGTATTTTAGAACTAACCAAAGAAAATATATTTTCAGCTTGGGAGGAATTTTAAACTTTTGAAGTTTACTTCAAATAACTTACTCATGCACCATGTATTCCTAAAGAAGGTTGTAGGTATCACTAACCTTTTAATTTCCTAAGGTGTTATCCTAAATAAGATTATCTTTTAATTCTTAAGCTGTAAAAATTTAAAAATCTATAAAAAAGGAGCAGCCACTTTCATCAAGGTAACCTTCGGTTGAGTTCCATTTCCATATGCTATCAATGAGAATGAAATCTGCCACCTTAAGATTGATAGGAGCATTCGGAATAGGGTTCTTGACTCCATATATAAGAGATTTGTCTCGAAACCACTTGTCTTTTAAAAGTAACAGCTTTGTCATTACCAATAAACCACTTAGTCCTGTTGTCGATGAAGTCTCTAACTTTTAGTTGGCTTCTCCAGGTGATGGAGTTCCCCTGCATAGCTTTAGCTCTTAGGGATGTGCAATTCTTGAGGTATTCCACTTGAAGCACAGTGGCCTAGAGTTGCTTGGATCCTTTCTTGAGTTCCCCAACCTCTTCACCAAGGAGCATAATTTTGTTGTCTCTAGCTCTTCTCAAGCCTAGGCCTCCCATTCTTTTAAGGGTGCAGATTTCATCCTAACTCATAAAATGGTTTTCCCTTTCTCCCCATGAGAAGTTCTTGTTCAACTGGTCAATGAGTTTATAGGTCCCTTCGAAAGGGCATGGAATTGCACAGGGATACTTTCGGCTGGTTTGGATTACTTATTAAATTAATTAATTTTTATCAAGTACTGAGAGAAAATTTATATTATAATCTAGGAGTTTTGGGTTAACTTTATCAATTATTTTTTAATGGTGTATTTTAGAGTATCGCTCTTAAATAATTTTTTATCTTAGGTACTTTCTTAGATCTTTAACTAGTTTGAAGTCACAGGCTAACTTGAACTCATATAAAGTTTGAAAAAATTGATACTTTGTCTCGATATAAAGAAGAAAAAAAGTCTAAAATTTTTATAATTATGAGAATTTTCTTCTTATTGACCTTAGTGAATAGAAGGATGTCATTAGCAAAAAGTAAATAAGAAGGAATGGCTCTTATTATAAACTTTTGCCGCCTTTCATCTTTCCTTAGTCACATCAAAATTAATAACTTGGGATAGCCTTTCATACAAGGAATGAATAAGTCAGAAAATAACAAATCTCCTTATTTCAAGCCATAGAAGATAAAAGAATTTGTTCTTTCGTCGTCTTAGAAAATAGTTGTTGAAGATGAGATGATATGTGTTATAATATGATTTAATCAAGTTGGTTGAAAATATTAAGAGACTGAGAATTTAGATGCCTAACTATAAATTAAAGAA
>JAODPA010092933.1:60414-114888 GCA_025585075.1 Nepenthes mirabilis | reverse complement strand
TTTTTAAATAATTTTTTTTAAAAAAATTTAACTAAAAAAATATGTTTAAGTATGATGTTTTGCGGTGCGGTACCCCTCAGCAAAGCCAACTAGTGTACACCTGCACACACGCGCCAAAAAACCATCGATCACACCAACAAACGACGGAGAAAAAAGAAAAAAAAAAACAGCTGCTGCTGCATCCGGGATGGAGAAACGGCGAATTTGCGGCTTGAGTGCTATTTGCGTCCGTCCTGATACTATTTGTGGCCGCCGCCGTCACCATTAGCGTTCGACAGCCACGGAAGGCCTTGTTTTACACTTTAGTAAGTTCTAGTCAATTCAGTTTCCTTCTTTCCCCCTTCGGTCATGTATCTTTCTCAAGCGCATTATTTGAGGCACTCTCTCCGTTTTGCTTGTTTCTCATTTTTCATTGTTATTTTGACCTCCTCTTTTCTCGAATTTGGTTTCGTTGGCTAAATGAGGACTTCATTTTAGCCGTTCAACTAGGCAGCGGTAAGTATTGGTCATTGAAGTTGGGGCGAGATACACCTTTGTTGAAACCCTAGAATTAATATTCGGAATCAGAAATCTATTCTTTGCGTGCCTGGCCATCGAAACATCGTGTAGAATAACATGAGCAAATTTCTTCTTTAGTCTGTCGGGAGTTCTTAAAGTGTAACAAATTACCCCCTTTGTCTTGTTTTCTCGTCTAAATGGTTTATTTGGAACCTAGAAAGAATAAAGGAAACGAGATTATTCATGAACTCTTTCTTTCGGATGTTTCTGGTTCTTGATGGAGCCTGCCAGCTGCTTTGTGGATGTAAAAGTTGCTTACACCATTTACTGTTGAAGTAAATTTTCTCTTTCGAGAAAGTATTATTAATTTTTATTGCATTTGCGCTATGTTGGATCCAGTTGTCTGCTTCATTTTGTTGTGGTGGCGTTATAGTTATTGGTCTCTTTGTAATGCAGGGATAAGGGGCTGCGTAGGTCTGACTATCCGTCACAGCATCGCCCTTCAACTTTGATTTTGATAACTCAGAACGGTAGGTAGATTAATAAAGTAATAAAGGATCAATTCCAAAGATATCAACTCCACTCCATTAATTAAAAATCAGAATATAACTTGTCCCTAAATAAAGCCAAATCATCCAGAAACTTTCCTCCATGGATCGTTGTGATACTATAAATAAGGAAAGTTTAGGCAATCCCTAAAGCCTTGCTTCCAATGATCTTCCTAAACTGACTTTGAAAATTTCTCTACATTGACTCAGGGAAAAATCTCTATAAAATAGGAAGGAAAGTTACAATTATTTAGCTAAGAAACCTCCCTAGTATGACTCAAAGAAATCCTCACAAAATCCGAAAGAAAGTTACAATTATTTGACTAAGGAAATAAAAATCAAAATATTCATCTTACATCATTCTCCCCTCTAAAAAAATTTACTCGTCCTTGAGCTAAACTACTCAAGTATAGTAAGTATCAGTTCATAGTTTGATAATCGACGCTTTAAATAATGAGTCATGCTTGTGAGACCAGTGGATCACCACAAACCAGATTATCGAGGGAGATTTTACTCTAATGATAGAAGAGAGCTTTATAGCCAGCTGTTTATCACCCGTGTTACTTCTTACCCCTCATTCTTCTAATTATGTGGTCTCCTCATCAACAAATGAGTGAAGCATTGCACAAAGCTTCTCTAATATGTCATCACCTCTTAATATGCGAACATTAAGCCCCTCAAATTATTAGAGCCATTGGGTTGATGGGGCCAACTCGTTCCTGAAACCTCTTTGTTTTCTAGCCTTCCCGAACCATGAGTAACATAACAATCTTTGCTTAATTCAGCCATAGGCTTTGTTCAAATCCAAGCTGCTTCTTTGCATTGTGTGGCTTTGAGCTTATGTATGAATTCTCTCTCTTCGACTGAAACATTTGCCTGAAAATGAGCTTTACTTGTTTCATTTAAAGTAGGTTGGAGTAATATGGGACAAAAAAGAAATCCACTTGGTTTCAGACTTGGTACAACCCAAGGTCATTATTCCCGTTGGTTTGAGTTATGACCTTTATATTGTGTCAAATTCAAAATGTGGAAGGATCAAATCCAAGCACATTGGGCTAACTGTTGGGTGCTGCAATTATGGCATTATTCTCCAATGAAGGCTTCTCCATTTCCCTGAATTTTTCATCAGTTCCATTTGGTTTATCATGGGATGATAGTTAAGAAATTTTATAGTGTAATCCTGAGCAGGCTATTGACTTTTTAAACAAATTTGGTGCTTTTTAAACAAATGTTGCTTGTAATTTGGAAGAAGGAACTTTGCATACAATAATTGGTTTGTCAAGTCCTTATAGGCAATCTACCTTGCTGTGTGTATTTTTTTGCAACTGATCCCACCAAGTTGAGGCACTTCCTTTCAATTTAAAAGCAACATACTTCACCAATTTTTCCTCCAAATTAGCCCTAAAGTTAAAGAAATTCTCAACCTTATTGATCTAATAGAGAAATTCTTCAATATGAAAAATACCACTGAAACTAGGAAGATTCTTGTTCATCTGAAAATCGAAGTTTTTTACCCCCTGTGGTGGCTTGGTTTTCTGGAAAAAAAAAAAAAAAAACGTTGTTCTCCTCATCTAAATCCTCCATAATTTTCACTTGCTGGGGTTGAGGGATGTGGACTCCAGTTAGTTGCCTTGTGCGAGCATGCTGCGTAGGGTTTCTTGGATTTGTCTGGGTGATTGCAAGTCGGGAGATGGAGAATTGTAACTCTTGCATCATCCGCTGTTCATCTTTAAGGATTGTCTCAAACTCGGTCCTTGTGAGGGTCTAGTTATTGGGGGTAATTCTACTACTGTCAACTTGATTAGCCATCTGTTAGGGTGGTCCTATTCTATGAAACCAATTGACAGAGAATGTTACAGAGGTAAATAAAAAGTAACAAAAGAACTGCTTCTGAAGATATGAATTCTCATTCTGGATGTCCCTGGAGTAAACAAAAACCTGAATGCAACTCGTCCATGGATAAAGTTTAATCACCCAAAAACTTCTATCCATACACTATTGTGATACTATTAATAAGAAAAGTTTTGGCTATCCGTAAAATCTCGCTTCAATTAACCTCCCTAAACTGACTCCTAAAAATTCCTTAAATCACTCAAGTAAATCACTATCAATAAGCAAAGGAAGTTACAATCATTTACCTAAGGAGCTATCTAAAATAACTTAAAGAAATTTTCACAAAATTGGAAAGAAAGCTACAATTATTTGACTAAGTAAATTAAAATCCAAATGTTTGTCTTACACAATAGAATAAGTGGGGTTAATTTAAATGCATTAACATCCTCAGATTGAATAGGGTGTATCAAGGGTATGACAGGTTGCCCAACTGCTAAGGCAAACGGTCTCAATTAAAACCCCACAAATTCTCCTTTTCCATCTTACCTATTGTAAAAATGTGCTAGGTGTAAATGGAATGGAATGGAATGGAATTTGTGACTATTTGTTAATGTATGCTGGAAAACTAAGTTGATGTTGGAGTCAACATGTAAATTTCTTTTGTCAAACAGGGTTCCACATACATTTAATTGGTTAGTAATTGGGCCATGAAGGCAGGCTTCTGGTGGAAAAATTGCGAAGTCTGACCAGAAAATGATCTCCGAAACAATTCAAATGACTTGCCCAGAGGATGGAGAGGCAGAAAATATTGGTCAAAATGGAAAGGACAGAAATTCTTTGGAAGAAAATGGATCAGAACTATGCAGAGAAGCTATTGCAAATGGGATTTCTCTATCTGATGTTGAATCCGTAAGTTCATGGCATGGGTGTACTGCTTATTAAGTATAACTTCATCATGCAGAAAATTGCATTTACATCAGTCTTAGACTTTTACGAGTTGTGCTTCGGAGTGATTTCCAATGCAGGAAAAAGCAAGATTGCGGCAACAACTTACACTGCAAGATATTTATGATAATCCGGATGACTTTGATGATGATGAAGATGATAGTGATTGGGAGCCCTTGCAGGAACAGATGGCAGTTACAAAGTGGTTTTGCACAAACTGTACAATGATAAACTTTGATGGTGCTGTCCAGTGTGATGTATGATCAAGCTTTTTGCTGCACTGATTTCAACTAATTTTTAGTCGACGGTTATGTTGGGGGTAAGAGTGAGTCTTGTGCAAAGGTGCGAGTGCTTCATTTATGACCGGAAGGTCATGAGTTCAAACCATTGAAAAGTTTCTTTGCAACATAGTTGTAAAGCTATCTTCCTAGACTGATGATGTGGGAGCGAGTCACTGTGTGACCCTTTAATTTTTTTTTTTTTGGTGGGGGGGTGTCATATCTTTGTTTTTGATACGTAAATCTAGAAGCTTCTGTATTTACTTTTATGCAGTGAAGCAAAGTGATAATTTTTGCTTTGTTTAATCCATTTGGCTGGCAGATATGTGGGGAACACAGGGAGTCTGAAATCGTTAAGCATGGCTTTTTTGCATCCCCATTTTCGCAAGAAGCAAATCTCACTCAAGGTCCATCAGAAGTCATAGAAAAATACAAAGGTAGTTACCTATTTTGTTGTTAGGTTTCTTTTGATCGGATACTCTGAACTATTATAAATACTAGGATTCATTTCAGTACCATTTCTTGGAAGTTTTTCTGTTATTTTATGGTCACTGTTATCACTACCCTTGTCATGTAAAAACTATAGTTCCTTTTTTCTGTCCTAATTGTGATGTCATGGTCAGAATTATTATTGTATTTGTTATGTATTGTCCTGAAATAATTGTTATTCAAGCTATGTAGCCAACTAATTGCTTGGTTGGAATTGTTTTTTATACTACTTTGGAAAACTATAAACTGGATATTTCACAAGTTTCCCAAAAAGATGATTTAGGTTTTTTTTAAGTAGTGTTTCTGTAACAATTTTCTATTGATAATTTTTTGAAAAACATCCAAAAGTGCTTTTGACAGAAGATAAAATTTATAGATTTTCCCAAAAGTACTTTCAAAATAAAAATGACCCCTTCTAAATTGGTTGTCTTTTATTGAGGTAGTTTGGGAAGACTTGTGCTGAGAGTACACAGTTGGACACTGGACTATTGACGATGACTAAAATCAAATATTCAGATCTATAGCAAAGTGGACTTTTGAGGCTGGAATAGTAATAATGAGCAGTAAGAAGCTTTAGAATTTGAGGTTGGGGACAAGTAGGATTTGCGTATTGTAATAGTTGGTTTAGTGGAAGGAAATTCATGAGTTATACTAAATCATATTTGGAGTTTAGAGAGAATTGAAAAAGTTAACGAGATTCAAAACCTAGGATATCTATGTGGGCTTTTTGAGAAATTTCTTACAGCAACCAAGAAATCCACATGGCCAAGAAAGTAATATGCTTGCTGAAAATTTCGTAAGCTATCTGCCATTCTTAACATGAGATGGTACATCCCTTTTCCATAGAGAAATTAACCTCTGATTCTGCTTGCTAAAACAAATACCACAAATTCCCTTGAAATCTGCAATGCTTACAGTTACCTGAGTTCTCTGGCCAAAACTGGAAGATGATGGTGTAAGATTTAGGATCAGTCAATATCTGAATTTATGGGGAAAAAGTCAGTTAATGAGGTTTTCAAAGGCTTTATGACTTTGTGAAGCTCATCCTCTAATAAGTAACAACATAATTATGGTAAGAATCCATCACACACAAGATAACGAATTTATGTGATTCATTCTCGGATAAAAACTATATCTACAGGTATAAGATGAGGATGGTTTACTATAATCAAAAGAGTATAATCAAAAGAGTATAAGTGATGGAAATAACTTAATCATTGGCTTCTCACAAAGAACTCAGTTGTTTTGTGAAAACTTGAACCTTCCAAATCTTGACACTCGGTTGACATTTTTTGTGTTTAGTGCTAGATGACTAAGTTTGTTTGATGTACTTTACTCCCTTTCACACTCTATTAGTAGGTATAAGGCCTTTCTATTAGTTAATACGAATGTGTGATTTTTAGGAGAATTAAATAGGACATTAAATATGATGCAAGGTGCATTTTCTCTCTTAAGAGCATGGACGAAAATATCATTATTTGTTGTAACAATATCAGTATCAGATATATTAGACAATATATACTAATATTGGATATATTTGAAGAGAATATTTTTTAGAATCGTAAGTTGATAGAAAAATATTACTATATTGGCTGATTTAGCGTTATATATCACTGATAGGATAATATATCATAATATTTTTATGGTATCGTGTCAATTGATATTTAAAATATTGGTCGACATTTTTATCTATGCATAAGAACCATCTTGAATATTACTCAATCCCATGATAGCCATCAATATATTGCTATCTTCCAAGGATCAATAATAGCAACACACACTTCCATGGGGAGCTTTAACTAGGTACATGGTTAAAAGAGCCACCCAGGTGAACCTCCATGATTAGGACTTATGGCTTCACACATCCAATAGGTGAAACAAGATTTGTTCAGGTGGTTTGCTTAGAGTTCAAGGATTTGTTCTGTGATTTAGTTCTGCAAGGTCACTGAGAAGGTGAATTTTTTTCTTGTGTTGGCTGCCACTGAGCAAAAAAAAAACTTATGATGCAGTAAGTTTAGGAAAGGACTTTCATGCCTAATAGAGAAAGGAATAAAAATAGCTTTCCAAATTATTGTATAAAGGTCCCTTGGCTCAGAGGAATGTCGTGCACTAAAGTGCTGATAGTTGGCAGGATTTCTTTATGACAGAATTTCAAAATTTAGATGTCATCATCAAACAATTTTCTGAATCAGCCTCTTACAAAGTAGTTGGGTTTTCCGCTTATTTTCTGAATTCATCCTTGTTTAGTGATCCTTGAGGTCTTCAAAATTGGAGTCTGGTTTCTTTTCCAATTGCTGGAGAATGATGCAGAATGCAAAGTACCAAAGATGGAGGAAATTCAAGGCAGTAGGGATTTTTTTGTTTCCATTTATCACTAATTAATTCATTTTGCTGTCATTTTTTAGGTTTTAAAATCATGGCTTCTCATTTTCCTTTATGGTTGTTAATTGGAAAAAAAACCATTTCTCTTCAATTCTTGGATATAAATCTGAGTTTGTGAATTGCTATATTCATGGTTTTACTTCACAATAGTGACAGTTTTGCTGGGGGTGAGGGTGATATCTGTTGGAAGTAACTGTGTTTCTTCCTGCGGTGTGTTAAAAATTGGATGCCATTCTCTTATTTAACTCTTCTCTGAAGTCATTGCCAGTCATTTTCCACCTTTTTTTCCCTTGTTTGATTCCTGCAGAATCATTACTTCATCTTCCAGTCTCAGAGAGTTGGACTGCTGTTGGTTTTGATGAGAGAATGTTGCTGCACTCCGAAGTATGTCCCAGCTGTTCAGCATTTTTTTGATAACTAACTTTTCATTTATACACTAATTATGTTTCTTTGACAGCTTCTTGTCATTGTGTGCTGGCATATAGTTGCTGTTATCCTCCAACTACAAAATTTTATGCTTTGTATGCTTGCATAACCACTGTGCTTGTGCTGTTGTTATACAATCATGTAGGGCAGTTTTATGTCAAAAGCTTAATGTGTGCTACTGTAACTACTTATTGAAAAATTTTAAGGTAAGTCTATTCTGCAGGCCATCCTGTATCCTTACCTGAAGGGTTCCAATGACTATAAAACATTGTGCAGTTTTTGCAAGAGCTGGCTTCTCAGCACATTAAAGTTAGCTTGCTCAGTGAGACAAACCATTGTTGCAGTAAGCCCTGACAATGTCTGATAGATGTGAATATTGCTTGCTAATAACATTCTGACATCATTAGGTGGATACCTGTATAAGGTGAATGCAAAATTGTCTGGCCTTTGGTTATTAATAGATTTCAAGAAGGTCTTACAGCGAAGTTGAAATTGATAAGTTTTCAGAAATGCTTGAAAACTCATGAATTATCCTCAAAGCCAGTTTCTATTGTATCTTTATGGAAAGTTGATGATATATGCAAACAATATATTGTTAATATGCTCTCTTACTACATGGAAACCTGCTAGAGTAAATGAAGTCCTTGATTCATTAAATGAGATATTCTCCATTTAGGAGGATGAAATATGTCCCTTGTATGGAATTTTGGATCGTGAAAGAAAGAAACAATGGAATTTGTTCAGAAAGTCGAAAATCTGATTTATGCTCTGTTTTCTTACTGTTGGAATATGCCTCCCATTAGTTGAATGAAGGGTATTTTTTCACCTTATATTTTATTTACAAGCGTGTACAACTATTTTATACCAGGCATTGCAAGAATTAAATATGATATTAAAAGATACAGGGCGTTATTTTCTAATCTACCCTGATTGGGAAAGAGGTGAAATATTTTCCATATAATTGGGTAAGAGGAAAGGAGATAATGCATGACCTTCCCTGTCAAATCAATTTAGGAACAAATATTCTCAAATCTCTCAAGGTTATCAAGTCAGATCAGGGGATATTCTAAAGCTGTTCGGGTGTCAATTCAGATTTGGAAAGGTCCTCAAAGCTGTCCAGGTTATCAAACCAGATCAGGATATTTTCCAAAGCTGTTCATGTGTCAGTTCAGAATTGTGAAAGATCCTCGAAGTTGTCTGAGTATCACATGTGATTTCTTCACACTCCCCCTCCAGGTGGTGTGTGAATCATCCATTCCTAGCTTGGCCTTGAACTCTTGAAATTTTGGAGTAGATAAACCTTTTGTAAGTACATTTGCTAGTTATTTGCTTGATGGCATGTATGGAGTATTATTGAGATCACCATCGAGCTTTTTTTTTTTTTTTTTTGGATAAAATGTTTATCCACCTCGATATGCTTGGTCCGATCGGGTTGCACCAAATTGTGAGCAACGTTGATAGCTTATTTGTTGTCGTAGTAGAGTTTCATGGGTACCTCAATTTTTATTTTCATGCCCCTAAGAATTACTTGCTATCATAGATGAAAATATTGGTATTTATAATGGCATCGGTCACAGTAATGTCGTTATCGTACATATTAAGTAATACGTATTAATATTAGATATACCTAAGATAATTTTTTCCTAAAAATTATAAGTTCATAGGGTCGTATTGACAGATATATCAGTTGTGTTGTTCAATATATCGTGATATATCACTAATATGATTATGTATTGTAATATGATCGCAGTATCAGGGGACTCGATATCAATATAATATCAGTTACTATTTATAATGTCGGTAGATATTTGCATCTATGTCTATTGCCATAGTACGCATATTCCTTGTGCTATATCTCTAAATTTGGCCTCCACCCTTGATCTTGATCCTGCTATCATGTGCTGTTATTGCTTCTCTAAACGACTAGATTATCTTCAAGGAATGCGTAGTAACCGGATGTCTGTCAATTGTTCAATAAGGATGCCACATAGTCCGCATCGGTGTGTGCCTCTAATTGTAGTCCACAACCTATATTGATGGGACTCTCTTTCTCGGTGTTGATTTTAAATAATGTAGAATTCGGTGGACGTTCTAATGTCTCTCCTTTGGCTCATACATAATGTAGAATTCGGTGGACGTTTTAATGTCTCTCCTTTGGCTCATACATAAACTGACTAATTATACTTATAGCATATGCAATATCCTGTCTAATGCGTGATAAATAGATCAACCTCCCTACAAGTTGTTGGTTCCTCCCTTGGTTAATTAGCTGATCCTTGTTCTTTTCTCCTAGCTCATGGTTTTGATCAATCAGGCTACTTGCTGCCAAGATTTTTTATTTCTTTTAAGAGATCAAATGCATACTTTCTTTGTGAGACAAGGATTTCTTCTTTTGAATAAAACACTTCAATTCCCAAGAAGTTCTTTGGTCTTCTGAGCTCCTTGATTTCAAACTCCTTTGAATGGTTGTTTTAGATGACCTCCAGCTCACCAAAGCCATGCTATGCATAGCTTTTGTAAATTTCCCAAATCAAGCACGGGAGGTTGCTTCTAGTAATACAAGGCCCTTTTTAATTCACACACCTTGTTTTTGTTAAATGCAACACTGATACTGAGTGTGGCCCAAATTTCCATATAAAAAGCATATTTAACATCACATTGTCATAGAGTGTAGCCAACATTATATACAAGAGATAAAAGCACTTGCACAATATTCAATTTTTTCAATAAGGGAAAAAGTTTATTAATAGTCTATTCCATAGGTTTGGAAGTATCTTTTTGCTACTAAGCTTGTTTTATACCTTTCTAGTGAGCTATTCGATTTATATTTCAGATTAAGCACCAATTTGCACCCCACCGGTTGTTTTCCTGTCAAAGACAAAGGTGTTGTTATTCTCCAGAGCATGCACTTCCTCTTTCATAGTTTGTAGCCAATTCTCATTCCTTAGTGCCTTGTGGATGGTTTGGAGAATATTAATGGAATTAATAGAAGTAAAGAAACATTTATGTTTTGAAGAAATTTATGAGAGGAAGCATTATGGGATATTAGGTGTTGTGTGGATGTTTGGATACCTTTCCTTGTGGCTATAGGGAGGTCCAAATCTTGCAACTAATTATGACCTTCAATATTCTCAATGTCATAGGATATATGTGATTTAGTAGGATCCATATTTGATGTTGACTCATGAATCTGCTCGGGATGAGGAATGTACCTTTCCCTTCTTGATTAGACTTGTTGTGGCCTTATAAAATCTAGATCCGGTTGCCCTTGGGGAGGCTTCTGCTCAACATATTGATATTCTCTTGGACAAATTGAGCTATATTCTACTGGGCAAATTGGGCTTGGGTTCACTGTCCGGGTTGCTGTTTAGTGTAAGGCAGATTTGGTTTATGAGGCGGATATTTTGGGAAGTGAGGTATCGGTGGAATCTCTAAATGCTTCTTATATTGGGCAAATTGGGCTATATTCTACTAGGCAAATTGGGCTTGGGTTCACTATCCGGGGTCGCTGTTTAGTGTAAGGCAGATTTGGTTTGTGAGACGGATATTTTGGGAAGTGAGGTATCGGTGGAATCTCCAAATGCTCCTTATATTTTCTATAATTCTTTCCTTGATGAGGAGGTGAACTCCAGAAGCAAGACTTGGTTTTATGAAAAGTGACATCCATTGAATGAAAACTTTCTCGTGGGAGGATGATTATACTTGTACCTTTTTTTGCTGGAGTACCCCACAAAGATGCATTTTAGTACTCTTGGTTCAGGTTTGCGCATGTAGTACCCGTAAATGTGACACAGGAGGTACAACCAAATGCTTTTAGTAATAGTTTGTGTGATATATGGAAGTCGGAAAAAAAATCTCAAATGACTATTTGTAGGTATATTATTCCCTAGCACATTAGATGGCATCCTATTCATAAGATAGATAATTTTGAGAATAGCATTTTTTTTAACAATTTTTTTCACAATGTTTTTTTTTTCACAAACTTTTTTTTCTTGAATTTTTTTCAATAATATATGTTTTTTCAATAATAATTGTTTTTTTGTAGAGACATTAAAGTAAAATGATTTTTTTTTTTTCAAAATAAATGATAATGCGTTATTGGATCCAAATTGCTATTCGGATTAGGGAGCTACTTGATCTTCCCTGACGGGTTGAACTGAACCGGGTCCGGTCTCCGTTATTTCGAACCTGGATCCTGTACATCATAACTAACAAAAAAGAAGTTAGAGGATGGTAGAAACTCGCTCTGTGGTATATTTTTTGATACTCAAGTTAGAAATTTTTCTTAGATAGATGGAAAGATAGTAGATGAATTATGCCTGGATGTGTGTAATGGGAGGATTGAGTATTTAGGTGCGCTAGGTAGGAGAGCAGCTTTAGGAGATGGAGGATAGAGCTTCGAGGAGTGCGCTCGACTGATGGGCGGCTTAGGGTGGAGGATTGAGCTCCGATGAGTGCGTTCGACCGAAGGGCGGCTTAGAGATGATGATTGAACTCTGATGAGTGCGTCCAACTGAGGGGCGGCTTAGAGATGGACGATTGAGTTTCGATGAATTTGCTTGACTGACGGGCAGATTAGAGATGGAGATTTGAGCTCCGATGAGTGCGTCGGACAAAGCTCCTGCGAATACGCCCAATTGAGGGGCTGTTGAGAGATGGAGGATTGACTTCCAATAAGTGCACCTGATTGAGAGGCGGCTTAGAAATGGGGGATTGAGCTCCAATGAGTACGCCCGATTGAGGGGCTACTTACTAGAGGGAGAGAGTTCTACACGTCGAGGAGTGGCTAGTTAATGAATGCACCTGCAGATGAGTGGTTAACCGGAGGAGGAAAAGATTTTTGGGTGCTGATTATGAGGAGAGGGACACTCGCCGGTTTCCTCTCTAGCTACAAACGGAGTGGCTCTCGACTCTACGTTTTATGAGTCGCCCTCATTGGTCTTGTAGCGCGAGGACTCGGAGCTGGCGGGAGGCCTGCACAACTGTCTGCTAGAGCAGGAAAATGAGACCTTTCAGGAGATGAGAAGAGAGTGGGCATGCCTTCTGAGTCTTCTCTCTGTACGCTCTTTTTCCCTCCTTTTCCTCCCCTCCCCTTTTCTCTCTCCGCTTCTACCTTGCGGGAGATAGCTTGCCCGTAGGAATGAAAGGGTATTTATAGTGTCAAAACTTGTTCAACCTTGCTTCGGTGCCTAGGTTGGCTGTTGGTTGCTCTGGCGGATCCGTTGAGATGTCTCAACGATTGCATATGAGACGAGTATGGTATCCCTGGCTACTTGGGGATATTCCTTCTTTTGTTGGGTCGATCACGGAGATCATTGCGTGGTGACTGCCTTCTAGAGAGATTTGATGACCTGTAATCGCCATTTCGGGGAGATTTGCAATCTTGGGCAATATTTCAAGAATATTTGCTGAGCTGTTCTTGGCGGTATGGCAAGTGTCGCTTGCTATTGGTGGGGCACTGCTCTATTTGTCGGCTAATAAGTTGGAGAAATAATCTGCGCTGCAATTGGTTGCGGGTGCCACAACAAACTGGTGGTAACCATCTGCTATTGCTTGTTCTGTGGCCACTGGGAACTACGCACTGACGGTGGCATATGGGCTTACCCACTGGGCTGGTGCTGTTGGGCCATCTCTGGGCCGAATTGCGTGGACTACTGATTGGGCTTGCCATGGCGTCTTCTGGGCTCTGGGCTTCATGGAATCTCGTTGGGTTTCCACTTCCTGGGCACGCAGACTGGTGGGCTGGATTCTAGGTTTGTCCATGGGATTACCAGACCCAACAAATGCAAAGCAGAAATGGAGGATATTTTGCTATCCGGAAAAAGGTGCAAACTGCTTATTAAGATGCAGGATGGTGGTGGGCAGTGGAGTAAGCACTAATGCTAAACGGTAAGGCAGCATAGAGAGAAAAAAATGGAGGCTCAGTTTTTTATATTAAATTTTATGCAAGGGGAAATAGGAGACAAGAGCATGGGTCTCAAATATTGCGAACTTTGTTAAAGCGAGGAGGAAAACTGAGCCACCTACACTGCATAGGTCCAAACCCTAAAGATGCTCAAGTTTTCTAGCATGGGACGGGGATTCCATGATTATTTTGTGGCTATGGAACTCTGCAACTGGAGATTTGCAAGAATTTCATGTTTCTCTCCACAGCACGATAAACGTGTTAAACTGTGTACCAAACCTACTCTAAGGTGCAAGATGCATCATTAGTTTATGAACTCAAAGATAAAATTTATTTATCTAAACGGGGTCCTTTTCAGTGATTGAATTTTACAATCTAATAAAAGGCTTTTGGCTAGAAATAGACTATTACCAAGACTTTAAGATGAAATGTGCCGAGGGTGCCAAGGGGCTCAATGATCTTGTTGAAAGGGATTGATCTTTGAATTCCTTGATACCTTCAATGTGGAGCATGTCCAAATCAGAGTCTAGGTCCTTGGCAAGGAGAAGTTGCCACCATTGACCAAAGTGTTTGCAATCATTCAAGCTGTAGAAAGTAGAAGATTGGTCATGCTAGAACCTCAAACAATTGAGGGATAAAGTATGATCACTAAAAGATTTAGAGGAGACAAGGCTAACTTCATGGGACACTAGGCATCTAATGAATGAAGAGAGGCCTATGCAAGTAAGCCAAGAAATTCTAATTGGGAAAGGCTGTGGTGCTGCTACTATAAGAAACGACGACATACCAAAGGAAATTGCTTCAAGCCCCACAACATGGCTCAAGTGTCGAGTCAAAATGTTGGTTTCCAGAGACAGCTACCAGCCAACCTCACCAATGGAGAGAGTTACTCTCATGGAGATCTACCTCGTCAAATAATTGAGAATAGTGAACTCAGTATGAAAGTGCTTGATAGACTTTGAAAACTTTTCACTTACCTAAATCAACTGTCTCATGTGTGCTCATTTGCAAATTCAGTAAGTATTCTTGTTCTTATGCCTTAGGTGCCTCAACCTTGTCCAAGTTTGGCTCCTTGGTAATTGACTCAGGGGCCACAGACCATATGACTCTTTCCTCTACCCAATTCAGCACATAAAAACCACGTCCTAAGAATAAAAAAAGATCATAGTGGCTGATAGATCCACCATTGCTATTGAAGGCCAGGGCACTGTAATTCTACTGCACTCCTTACCCCTAACAACGTTATACATGTCCTGAAATGATCCATGAGCCTAGTGTCTATTTTCTGCATCACGAAATATTTAAAGTGTGAAGTCACATTCTTGACACGCATTGCTTTTTTCATAACCAAATAACGGGAAGGCGATTTGGTTTAATAAGGAAAGGAGTGGACTTTACTACCTTCAGGACATAAGCAGCGAAGAAGTTCAAACAACCGACTTATCCCTAACTTGTGTCGCCAACCCTGCCATTACAGAATTTTGGTTCCAGTGTCTTGTAAGCAATACTTGATCTTTGGTACCTTTCCCTTGATACACTCAAATTTTTGGGTCCATCTAGAGTTTCTAAGTTAATCTGTGCAGCTCATTACGGTTATTGACGATTATACCCGGACCACATGGGTATTCCTTATGAAGAAGTTTGAAGCTAGCACTATTATTCTTACATTCCATAACATAATTACGCTCAATTTGGTGTGCTCATTAAACGAATTAGGTGTGACAAAGCTTAGGACTACTTTGATCATGTCCTATCTTCCGTTCTCCAAATGTAGGGAATTATTCACGAATCCTTGTGATTACACTCCGGACCAAAATGGTGTCACAAAATGGAAAAAAATAGACTATTTTTAATGTTGCTCATGCCCTTATTTTTCACAGCCATGTTCCAAAATCTTTTTGGGCAGAAGCTGTACTCACAGAAACCAAAGCCCAACCAACATTCTTTTGAAAATTTTTTCCAGACATTCATATAATTGCCACTAAAAGTATTTTGCTGCACTCTTTTTGTCCAAATTCATCCTCACAACCAGCAGGAGCTTGACACTAGAACACCAAAATGCATCTTTGTTGAGTACTCCACTGCAAAAAAAATGGGGTACAAGTGCTATCATCCACCCACAAGGAAATTCTTTATTTCAATGGATGTCACATTTCATGAAACCAGGTCTTACTTTCAAAGTTCACCTCCTCTTTGGGGAAGATTTCTAGAGAATATAAGGAGAATCTGGAAGAATTTCCACCTATTCCTCACTTTACAAAACAGCCCTTAGACCTGCTAGTTGACAAATCTGTCCAGCAGTCCCAAAACACGTATCTGCCACTTGGAAAATCTGTTGAGCAGCCCCAAAACACAGAAAATTAGATGAGACCACTTGGACAATATGTCCAGTAGAAGCCACCATGTGTCTATTCAAGAAGGGAAGAGTTCACTCCTCAATCTTAGCAAATTCATAAGTACACAACAGGTATTGATCCTACTCAATCCTGTACTTGTGACTTTGAAAATATATTACGCCAAAATGGTTTGCAAGATCAGGTTCTACCTATAGCCACACAAAAAGGTATCTGAACGTGTACACAACGCCCAATGTCTCACTATGTTTCTTCTCATAAACTCTCCACAAAACATAAGTGTGTTCTTGCCGCTATTGTTTCAATTAGCATTCCCCAAACGATCTACGGGGTATTAAGGGACGATAATTGGGTGTGAGCTGTGAAAGATGAAATGAGTGCTCTAGAAAGAAAAAAAAGCATGGGAAATTGTTCACCTTCCCCAGGGAAAATGGACCGTTGGGTGCAAATGAGTATTTAACCTGAAATACAAAGCGGATGGGTCACTAAAATGATACAAAGCATGACTGGCAGCAACAGATATGCACAAACCTACGGTATCAATTACTAGGAAACTTTTGGCTTGCTGTGAAGATGAATGTCGTATGGGCTCTACAGTCCTTGGAGGCTAATTTTGGCCGAGACTTATAATAATTTGATATTAAAAATGCCCTTTTAGATGGAAACCTGGAAGAAGTGGTATACATGGAACCAACTCTTGATTTTCTTGGCTTTTTTGGTGATAACAAGCTTTGTAGGTTAAAGGAGGCCTTGCATGGGTTGAAACAATCACCTCGAGCTTGGTTTGAAAGGTTTACAAAGGCTATATAGGGTACAAGCAAAGCCAAGGAGATCACACATTGTTTATTAAGCATTCTACTGATAAAGTATCCATTTTACTTATTTATGTTGATGATATTGTACTGATTGGGAATGGTTCTAGTGAACTAGACGTCCAAAAAAGCCTAGCGAAGCTTGAAATTAAGGAGCTCTGTCGACTAAAGTACTTCTTAGGAATTGAAGTGACCTACTCAAAAGAATGAATATTTGTGTCACAAAGGAAATATGTACTTGATCTCTTGATAGAAACAGGAAACTTGGGCTGCTAGGCATCAAGTATCTTGACTGATCTAAACCATTGGCTGGGACAAGAGGCCAAAGAACAACCAGTTGACCGAGGAAAATATCAACGACTTGTAGGGAGATTGATCTATCTTTCATGTACTTGACCGGATATTGCATACCTGGTGAGTGTAGTGCGCCATTTGATGCATGAACTAAATGAAAGGCACATGCAAGCTGTTGAAAAAGATTCTACATTGTTTGAAGTCTACACCAGGAAAGGAAATTTTATTCAAGAAAGGTGAAGGACTAAAATTAGACAGGTGATCTACATCTGGCCACTGTATATTCCTTGGACGAAACCTAGTTACATGGAGGAGCAAAGAGCAACCTGTGATAGCTAGATCAAGTGCAGAGGTTGAACTTAGAGATATAGTACAAGGAATATGTGAATTACAATGGCCAAAATCATCTATAATGACATTAAAATAAGAATTTAGGGAGTAATGGTACTCTATTGTGATAACAAATTGGCCATTAACAAAGCTCACAATCCTATGCAACACGATTGAACCAAACATATTGAGGTTGATAGACATTTTAGCAAAGAAAAGTTACACAGTGGTCTCATTAGTACTCCATACATGCCATCCATGAAACATTTAGCAAGATGTAGATACGAAAGGTCTGCCTACTCCAAGATTTCTGAAGCTCTCAACCACGCTAGGAATGGAAGATATCAATTCACCATCTTGAGAGTGAGTGCTGAGGAATCCCGTGAATTACTCACTTGAGATATTCTAGACAACTTGAGAATGATCTGATTTAATTCAGATTGGATCTGGACAGCTGGTGAATGATCTTATGTGATTCAGGAAATATTCTGCACAGCTTGGACAGCTTGAGGAAATATTCTGCACAGCTTGAGAAAATATTCTGGACATCATTTAGATGATTTGATTTGATTCAGATAGGATTTGTTTTCTCTTTTGCTGATTATAACAGATTTGGGAATATTCTCCCATATCTCTTTTTATTCTTGATTATACATAGTTGTATAAAATAGTATACAATCAAATAATGTAATAGGAGAATCGATGACCTCATTCTTTCTCAAACTTCAATAATTTTCTGGTAGAATTGTCTTCGTACTAAAAACTATACATTCATCTTTGCTCCCACATTTTTGTCATCCTCCAGGGTATAGAAAATTTTATTACTTTTTTGTACCTTTTTCTCCATTGAAAAATAATAAAGGTGAGCTTTGCAAGCTCTGAAGAAAATTATATATATGATATTTCACTAACCTTTCCAATTAGAGAGGCTGCTTCTCTGATTTCCATTAAAGTTTGGGAAAGAGTGACAATGTATGAATTATGACAAAAGAGTGAAATCAACATCAAGAGGAATGGAAAAGGACAGTTAGTTCCTATTGTAGTTCATTGTAAGATTTTAGAGGTCTGATGTGAGAATATGCTATTGTATCCTTATTGAATTAGAATGGGCTGCCTGCTCATTTAGCTGCGTGGCTACAGCATTAGGCTGGAGCATTCCCCTCTCATATGGCTCCTCCAGGATTTCCAGAACATCTAACCCTGGGTGACAATGTATCCTAAGAAGACACATCTGGTTTTTTTTTCTAGAGAGATTGTCTTATGTGGTCTATCTCTATGTCTAACAGCATCTGGTTGGTTTTGAATTCCTTTCCATCATGCTTATTTGATTAAACGAATTCAGTCCCAGTTACGAAGAAGGATATTCTTCCGTATATTTGATTAAACGCATATGAATATGAATTCTCTAATTGATATTTAATGTACATATGCAAATTTGTGCATGCGTTGAAAGGGGGCATCATACTTTCTTTTGTGCTAATGATCTTTTCCTATTTTACTCTTAAGATTTCTCGGAAGTGAGGAATATTTTCATTTACTCTTTGGCCCTTGTGGGTTTTGGCTCATCGAAGTATGTTAATTGTGAGTTAATTGTATATGATAGTCACTTATATGCAAGTATAAGAAAATTGTTTATCAGTAGTATCAGTGAACTATTTTTAGTTCTTGATGGAGCCTGCAGTTTACGTTTTTGAGGTATAGAAAGTTTTTAACGTAAAGTTTTCTGATCAAATCATGGGTTCAACTTTAATTTGGATATGAAAAGGCGTCTTAAGTTTTTAGGTGCAAAGCAAATATTGTGATGTGTAAAGATTAGGTTTGTGGATTTCTGGGAGCAATATGATTCCAGTGGCAGAAACTCCATTGTTTGTTTACTAAGATTACATTGAATTTTGTACTATTTCATGCACATATCACGTGCAATAAAAATCTATTGTATTTATCTGGAAGTCCTATGTAGTCGATGAGGTTTGAACATTCTAATCAAAAGGGTGGCTGACTTAGAGTTAAAACCCTATGGTCAGAAGAACAGAAGTTACATATTCACTCCATTGTGCTTCCTAGATGTGTTTTTGAACAAGAATTTTCTGGGATTAAAAATACAGCAATAAGTTACTGTGTGGGTTGCCACCATGTTTTAATGCTGCATTGTCCAATGGGACAGGGAAGTGAGAGAGAGGGGGGAGAGAGAGAGAGCACAGTTGGAAGAAGAAATATAACTCAAGATTGAATGTAATTTGTATTGAACATTTCAACGTATTTGATATACTAAAGTTAAATGACTTTGAGATGTACCTTGGAGTTTCAACTTGCCTTTAGATTATATATAATTAAGTGTTTTCTTCCTTGCATGTTTTCCATGTGGCTAGAGCAGGTTGAGATGAAGTCACATCCACATCCTGAAAGACCAGATCGTCTTCGAGCAATTGTTGCTACCCTTGCTGCTGCAGGTTTTATCAAATGTCATTGTGTCTCTAATCCTTTATTTTGCAATCACTACCATTGCCATCCTAGTTATCTGTCTATTACTTGATAGAAAAATGTTATCTATTGCTTCACTTTATGTTGTTTCATAGGTATATTTCCTGGAAAATGCCAATCAATTGCTGCAAGGGAAATTACTCAAGAAGAACTCTTGAAGGTAATCTGCTTGCAATTTAAAAGAATTATGAGGGTGAACATTTGATTGCTTGCCAGTTATAGTTGCATTGCATTGTAGTTTCTGTTGTCTCACATGTTCAAGGTGATTGAGGGCAATGTGGAGACTTGATTTGATGGTTTCTCTATGGAGTCTATTGCTTATGCTTCTGTGTAAATCTTGAAGTCCTGTCTTATTGGCATGATGGTGTGGATGTTATGCTATCCTTTGTGGTTGATATATTCATGAAGCTTCTACAAAGTTTTATAAATTATGAATAGAGGGTGTCTTAATAAGAGCTTTAGAAGGGAATACTGCAATTTGTCTTGGCTAATTTTATTCGGCCTGGGAAGGTTGTATTTTGACTTCCCTAGGCACAACGGTAAGGTGCTCAATTGTGAATATGAGATTAGGGGTTCAAACCACAAAAATGTCCTATCTGCATTGGGTAGTGAAGCTTTTGCAAAGTTCGGAAATTATGAATAGACTGTGTTTTAATAAGAGTTTTAAGAAGGGAATACTACAATTTAATAAGAAGGGCATTGTGCGTGATGCTCTAGTTTCATCTGGTCTGGGAAGGTTGTATTTTGACTTCTTTTGGTGCAATGGTAAGGTGCTCAATTGTGAATTTAAGGTAAGTGGTTCAAACCACGAAAGTATCCTCTCTGCACCGGAGGGGTAAGATTATATACATTTGACATTTCCCAAAGCCTGCAATGTGGAACATGTTGTCGACTGGGCTACCCCACCCAGCAATAAAATTTCGTCTTAAATTTACCTTTTTGTTCTTAAGTTTGTTGGTCAAAATATGATTGAAGAATGAAATATGACTATGAGATTCATTTGTTTGAGTCTTCAAGATTATTACCCTTTCTTGTGACTTATTTGCGTCTTACATATCGTGAATGCCCAGGTTCATTCTTTGGGTCATATAGAAGCTGTTGAGCTCACAAGTCAAATGCTTTCTAGGTACATCCAATTGTTTCCCCTTTGTCTCCCTCTGCTTCTGCTTATTCATGCATTTAGTTTGATGGCCTTAGCAACCTCAATAAAGAAAGATTAATTCAAAAATAATAAATTAAAAAATTATTGATGAAATTGACTTTTCTTCTCCTCACTTTAAATTAACCTTCCCCTCTATGAACCCAAAAAAATGGGAAGGAAAAGGAAATGAATTGGTAAAATTTTACCAAGTGTTCTATGTCAATATGATATTCTGCTTGATTTCTTGTATTGGAATAATTCATATCCTGAACTCGTTGGTGAATCTGTATTCAGTCTAATACTTATAGCTAGAGCTAAAGTACAAAAGTGTGAAGGAAAAAAACAGTAAAATTTGATTTGTGGGTGGACTGCAGGCATTGAATGCCTCGTAGGTGTTGAAACTACATGCTAAGGATTGACTATGAATTTCAATTTGTCCTTATTTCAATGTTTGTATATTCCAAGTGGCATGTTGTGGGATTACTTCCTTTCATAATGCCATGGGCAATGTTTCAGGGTTCCTAGAATGGTTGCCACCTTGAATTAGTTATTGATATTCCATATGGAGGCTGAGATTTTTTGAATAGGTTATTGATTGTCATGAAGATATAGGAGATTCTTGTATGTTTTATTTGTCACTGTTCTGTGAAATGAATAATATTCTATAAGTGTTTTATTATCTATAATTTGTAGCTATTTTACTCCGGACACATATGCGAATGAGCATTCAGCACAAGCGGCAAGCCTGGCAGCAGGTTTATGTGCTGATCTTGCATCTGAAATATACTGTGGACGTGCTAAAAATGGATTTGCCCTCGTATGTGTTCCTTTTGGCCTTATGTTGATTGTTTCAAACTGGAAACTATAATATCTCTAGTGTGATTCTTCTTCTAAATATCATTAGATCCGTCCTCCTGGTCATCATGCTGGTGTACACCAGCCTATGGGTTTCTGCCTTCACAATAATGCAGCAATTGCTTCGTTAGCGGCTCAGGTTTCTGGGGCAAAGAAGGTCTTGATTGTGGATTGGGTAATGACATCAACTGCCGCTTCTTTCTACCTTTAATTGGCCCTGTTTACTTTATGTTGCCTTTGTGCTAGGTCCCCCTTCCAAACCTTGCCTGGTTTACATATATGTTTTTTTTTTTTCAGGATGTGCACCATGGAAATGGTACGCAGGAGATATTTGAAGGGAGCAATTCGGTGAGCTCTATAGATTTCACTTCATTGCTTGACCAAAGAATTTATATACTTCTCTTATTACCTGTGAATTAATTACTGAAGGTGGTTGTATGGCATTTGCTATCTAACTTCATACCTTGACCAAGTATATGAGTTAAGAACTATGTAGTGTCAGTAATTCAACCTCATATTCATGAAAAAAAAATCTTCTACATTTATCAGGAAAAAAGTGGAATTTCATTAATTCTTCTTGGGCAAAATTATTATAGAAAATGTAGTATGAGCTGTTTATTTCAAATCAAGCACATAGCCCCTTAATTGAATAACTTTTTCTAATCATTGTTTGCCTGACATCAGTTTAGATAACTCTTCTCTGTGGATTGCCTGAAAAACTCAGTTTTATGTAATGGCTTATAGCTCTAATTGCTCCAGCAATCCGTTACTTTGTTTAGGTTTTGTACATTTCATTGCATAGACATGAGGGAGGAAGATTTTATCCTGGGACGGGATCCGCTCAGGAGGTATTTTCTTTTCTGCTCTCATTCTCATTGATTTTGGTCAACTCTCTTTGGACGGAGTTGTTATCATGTCCTTGCTTTACCCTCCATGATTGCTACTTTGTTGCTTCCATTTGTAGTTTTACTTGTCAAACTGTTCCTGGTTCATCATGGTGCTGAACTTGGAATTCATTAGACTGTATTCTTGTGATTTCTTGATGAGTTATTTGATAAAATGGCAATAATGTATCAACTTTATCCCCAAGATTCTTGCTGTTGTTGGTATTGATGCGTTTTTGTCTTCTTGGGCAAGTTACATTCCATTGCAATGGCCAATTCAACTGCTAGAATTACTGGTTATAGATCAAAAAACAAATAGCTTGTTTTTTATTCAATTGAATGAATTTCCAATTTGAACTCTATTATGGACTGATGTTTTATCCAAAAAATGCCATATGTCGTTGGCTTAGCCGTTTTAGAACTATCAATGATTGGCGAACCGGTAGTTTGAGGTTTGGTTGACTTGGTCATGAATAATTTTATTTTGTTTTCCTTCTTGCTGTTTTTTTTCTTCTTTTTTGAGGCTGCTCCTAGTCAAATCATACTTTGTTTGCTGAAGCAACCTAATTGAAAGAATATGTCAGTGTCTTACAGCTGCGCCAATTAGAAGAAAATACTTGCATTCACAACCAATATACTTGAATTCTGAAATTACTTGGGAAACAACTATAGGTGAGGAAGGTTCTGTTCAGAGCCAATTGATGGGTCTCCCCATCCTGTAGTACTAGGTCTAGCTAATTTTGTCCAAAAGTAGGGAATCTCCTTCTGAAAGTACAAGTAAGGCCCATCATTGTTGAGGACAAAGTATGATGAGCCCTTTTTTGTATGTCAGAATAATTCAGTACTGCAGTTTAGGTTACTCTAGGAGCTAACCTGAGGATAGCTGGCTATATGAGTAGGACAAATGACTACAGTGATAGGAGGCCACTACAATATTTTGGGTGTATGTCTATTCTAGCATTACCACAAATATTGAAGTGGATGTTTCTGACTTTCGATGACTAATTAGACCTTTATCGTTTTCCTGGATTGGATGGGTACCATGAGAAGTACATTGATATATCATGTGCCAATTTTATTGCATTTGCTTCTCTAAATTAAGACTGACTGGCCCAGCAAAGAAATACTGTCAAGCTGAAGGTGAATCACCCATTTATTTGATGGAAATCATGAAGCAATTGCAAAACCATGTGCCAATTGATTGATCATATGCTGAAACCCGGATAGTTGAGCAGCATTAGTGTGGCTAATTACTCTTTTCCATTTGTTTACCTCATGCACTGGTGTGAGATTTTAGAAGATTTATCTGTTGCTATCACTAGCTATATCAACGTTTTTTAACCATCAAAGAGCAGAGTTAGCTCACTCTCTCTTGGTACATTAGAAGAAGCTTTAAACTCTTCAGAGTTTGTAGGTAGAAAAGTATCTCAAGAATTTGATATGGTGTCATAGGACAAGCAATTGCTCCTCAGTGAACTTCAACAACTCTAATAGGAATCCTAGTACTTCCACCTTTATTCACTGTCATCATAATTATTGAACACTATGATACTTGATAAAGACGAGTTGGTGAAATAGGAGGAATTTAGGATGAAGTGTGGAAGAGATGGGAGAAGAGGGTGGAGTAGGGAAGAAATTTAGACCAAAAATTTAGAGGGAAAATTTGAGAGAAATCTATAATGGCCCGGGAGGCCAGGCCTTAACAAAAAAAGCATGCACCAATATTCTCGGATAATGATGCTGTACTAATAAACCCTTTAATCAATTATCAAATTAGTTATCCACATGCAACACTACACGACTCATTAATCATTGATCCAAAGCTAAACCAACATACTTCTACTGCACCACCCTGATACAACAAATATCACCACAATACCATAGGATCATCTTATAGGGTCTTTTCCATTATACTTCACCATAAGCATTCAAAATATAAATATTGTCCAATATATAGCAAGTACATATAAGTCTCCATAAAAGAGTTGGTCTTCAGTCCGCCCGTCCCCAAAACTCAATCTTCTCCATCAGAAAAAGCCACTAAATCTGAAATCTAGAGGATGCAACGTAGGCTAAATGCTAAGAAAATGTATATATTATCAATGGGGTGAGCAAAACAACAATATGATTTGAATAAAATGAGATTTAAACATAGCACAACAGAGTTAGAATCTCAAACAATATACTGATCAAGGTTATGATCCTATGAAATACAACAAAAATAGAATATCAATGTTTTCAAACCTTATTCCTGAAATATCGGCCAACGTATATCAAGGTCCTCAATGATGGGGTTTAAATCATAAAACATCTCATATATGTATATAGTCGGAGATTACTTAACTCACCTCAGATCACTCAGCCAAATCCTATACAATTGTTAGTACCACGCATATAAGTAAAGCCTCAAATGGAAACATAATGGTCTTCCTAGTTCAACTCCTAAACTTAAAATGGAATTTTCAAAAACATTAATAATGTTTGCATAACAACTAAAAACTTCACAATAATAACTTAAACATCCTTTGAATCATCCTTTTCCACAATATACATAATCAAATCATCCAAACAAAACACAAACAACCACACAACTAACATCCCAAGGCTAACCGAAAACCATCCAACAACTATATAGTAATATCATAATCAATCAACACATTCCCATTTGACAACATTATTAAACTTACAACCTTAATACCAACTTAACCAACATTTGATTCACTATTTTATTATATTAGGTACTATAATTATGACCAAAAATCTATCGCAAACACTTTAAAATTTCAAATCTAGCTAGACTCCTAACCTTGTCAATTTATCATCAACATTTCCAATGCATTAATAAATTTATAAAATGTCACTTTGGCAACCCCCCATGGTCAACTTAAGATTTCCAAGGCACAATATTTATAATCATCAAGACACAACACAAGTATACCACAATTAAAGTATCTTTGATGATATTTAACTTCCAAGACTCTTAGCTAACATAGTATACAATACTAATTAAAAGAAGTAATTTTCTCGCATTTATATTTACAATAATTATCTCGCATTTATATTTTACACAATGTATAATACTGTTATACAAGTGCCCCTTCACATACTTTAAAGAGATAATTAAGATACATGACAATATCTCATTTATCTCCTAATGATCCAGGATAGGGGATAGATAGAATATCACATAATCTTATACAATCTTCTAATTGGAAAGATGTTACATAATCTAGAATATGACGGAATCAATCAGAGCAATATTTAGAAGATCTCCAAATCTGGAAGAATATTGCCTTGAGTAATCAAAGGATTATTAGAGATTATGATATCCAAGAGATCATGGGAATATCTCAACACTCCTCTTTAAGGTGGTGAATGGATATATTCCATGCCCAATTTGCATGTAAGCGCTTGGAACCGTGAGGTTGGTAGCCCTTTTGTAAGTTCATCATCCAGGTGTTTGCTTGATGGCATGTATGGAATATCGATGAGACTACTATTGACCTTTTCTTTGATAAAATGTCTCTCCACCTTAATATGTTTGGCTTGATTGTGTTGCAGCGGAGTGTGAGGAATATTGATAGATGATTTCCTAGAGTAGAGTTTCATTGGTCTTTCAATTTGTATCGTCATATCATTCTGGATGATCTTTTGCCATAGTAGTCCACATATACATTGGACCATAGCTCTAAATTCAGCGTCTTCTCTTGATCTTGCTACCATAGGATGCCTCTTGCTACTCTAAGTAACTAAGTTTCTCCCGAGGAATGTGTAGTAGCTGGATGTGGACCTCATATTTACTAAGGAACCCGTAAGGCTTGCATTTGTTTTGGATTCTAGTTGTAGTCCTCCTCCTTTCTTGAGTATGATTACTTTTTCTGGTGTTGATTTCAAATAGTGTATGATTTCCTGGATTGCTTGCATATGTTTATCCTTTGGCTCATGCATGAATTGGCATACTACACTAATAGCATAGGCGATATCTAGCTGAGTGTGTGAGAGGTAAATCAATCTCCCTATAAGAAGTCGGTATCCTCCTATGTCAACCGGTTGGTCTTGGACTTATTCCCTAGTCTATGGTTTTGCACAATCAAGTATTTGCTGTCTTGTTGCTAAGATTTCAAGTTTTCCTTATGCCTTCCTTTCAGTTGGCCATGTCTATTCCCAAGAAGTACATTGGCCTTCCAACCTCCTTGATTTCAAACTCTTTTGAGAGGGTCCTTCAGCCAGAGTTTACTATAATCATCACCTACCACAATAATATCATCAATATAAACAAGTAAAATGGTTACTTTTGAGTTGAATGTTTAATGGATAGTGTATGATCTCCTTAACTATGTTTGTATCTCATCTTATACATGACCTTTTTTGACTTCCCAAACCATGTTTGAGGAGACTATTTCAATTTCTTTATCTGACACCCCTTTAGTTGCCAAATGAGTCATTGAACCCGGGCATTGGCTCCATATATACCTCCTTTTCCAAGTCCCCATGTGAAAAGGCATTTTAAACATCATATTGTTGTAAATCCTAACCAAAATTATCCGCAAGAGCTAGGGGCACCCACACATTGTTCATATTTGCAATGGGGGCAAAAGTTTCTTAGTAGTCTATCCATAGGTTTGGATGCACCCTTTTCTTACTAGCCTTGTTTTATACCTTTATAGTGAGCCATTCAATTTTTATTTTTGACTAAACACGCATTTGCACTGTACTGGCCATTTTTCCTTTTGGAAGATGAAGAATTCCTTATGTTTTTTTTTCCTCTCTTGTACACTAAATTTCATTCATATCTTGCACCCAATTTTCATCTCTTGGTGCCTTGTGGAAGGTTTGAGAAATGCTAATGGAATCAACATAGGGAAGGAAACATTTATATTTTAAAGAAATTTTATAAGGGGAAACATGGAGGAATATTAGGTTTTATATACATGTCCAAGTACCTTTTCTTGTGGTTGTGGATAGGTGCAAATTTGGCAAGTCATTGTGACCTAACTTTTGCTCAATATCGCAAGAGATTGGGAATTGAGTAGGATCAATACCTTAAGTAGACTCATTAATCTGCTCTAGCTGAGGAGTGGACTTTTCTCTTGTTGAGTAGGCTCATAGTGGCTTCTGTTGGATAGATTGGCCAGTTCATTGGGTTTTTTGTTTGGGGTTGTTGTTCTGTGTTTTGTAGTTCCAAGGGATAAGTTTTCTGTGTTTGGGGGCTGGTTTTCTATGTTTGGTAGATCCAAGGGCTAGTTTTTTGTGTTTGGTGTGGGATTGTTGTTTTTGGAAGTGAGTTATGCGGAAGCTCCTCCAAATCCTCCTTATGTTCTCTGAAATTCTCCCTTTGAAGATAAGGAGGTGAACTTTGGAAGTATGTTTCAGTTACATGGAAAGTGACATCCATTGAAATTAAAATTTCCTTGTGGGAGGATAATAGCACTTGTACTCCATTTTGTAGTTGAGTATCCAAGAAAAGATGAATTCTAATGCTCTTGGGTCAAGCTTGCTGTGTTTGTGTGGGTAAATGTGGACAAAGAAGGTACATCCAAACACTTTTAGTGGTAATATGTTTGAGACATGGAAGTTGGGAAAAATCTCAATAGAGTTGTTACAAGATAGTAATTGATACCCAGTACCACATAGGACATTTTGTTGATAAGATAGGTAGCCATGAGGATAAATTTCCCTTAAAAGGATTTTGAAACATGGTTGTGGAAAATTAGGGCTTAGGCAACATCAAGGTCAGTTTTTTTCTTTTTTTTTTTTGGCAACACCATTTTGATGAAGGGTGTTAACACAGAAGGCTTTATAAATAATTTCCTCCTTTTGAAAGAAGGATGAGAAGGTTTGATTGAAATTGTTATGAGTATTGTCGAATCTAACTCTTTTAATGAATACTTTAAATTGAGTGTGAATCATTTTGTAAAATGTAATAATAGTGGTACTAGCTTTGGACTTCTCCTTCATAAGGGATACTCATGTTGTTTGGTTGTAACTGTTGATGATGGTAATATACCAGTTGTCTATAGTTACACTAGGAATTCCAAATGGACCCAAAATATCCATGTGTATCAAGGAGAAAGGTATCAAAAATTGAGTATTACTCATAGGATAAGGATAAAATGGTTTTTTGCTAACTCACACCTACCTTGATGAAAGTAATTGAAATTAATTCTTTGAAATAAATGGGGGTACATGTTTATGAGAAGAGGGAAGGTGGGTGCCCAAGACATAGGTGCTGGAGCCAAATCTCAGAGGTAGTTGGCTTGGTTGAACTAGCTAGAGACAATGTGATTGCATGTCCTTCTTGGCCACCTGTTCCTCAAGGTAATAGAGTCCACTCCTTCCCTGTGATTTGATATGGAAAAATACAATGCGCATGAATAAAGATGAGTTTAGACTTCAGATATTTTCTGATGCGATGAATAGAGATAAGATTTGTGGATGATTTTCTGACATGTTGAACATTGTGTAATGGTAATGAGAGCATTGAATGTATAGTACCTTGGCATGCAATAGAAATGGAGGATCCATTGGCCACTTTGATCTTTTTGTTATAGGGGCATGCTTTTTAAGTGCTGAATCAGGTGAAGCAAAAAGCCATATGGTCTGTGGTTCCTGAATCTATTACCCAGGAATAAGAATGAGGCAGATTTGATGCACCAAAAGCATAAGAATTAGAGCACTTACCTAAATTTGCAACCGAGCACATACCCGAGGATTGATTCAGGGTGCATAGGAGTTCTTGGAGCTTTTCAATATTTTCTTTCTTAGTTCAATATTCTCCATAGTGCAAGGGGCTCAGGTTTTGAAGATATCCAGTTATGGATGAATTTTGGACAGGTTTTAGGAGTAGTCCCCAGTGAATTGGTTGAGGTCTGTGACATTCTTCTAGCAATTAATTCTGGCCTTCACTATCATATATCTGTGGGCAGAAGGAAAAAATAGATTGTGGACTGAGAGTGAAAAGGTGGAATGTGAGGTATAGGCTCCTCAGCAATGAAGGCTGAACTGAGTTGCACTCATTCCCCATCAATGAAGAGTGATTGGTAGATTTTTTAGCAATGAAGGTTGATCCCTGGCTCTGATATTATGAAAGAAGAAGTAATTCTCTTGTATTTTGATTTAACACACTATGTAGATATTATATAGTCTAGAATTTCACATAATCAATTTGGGAGATGTGTAGAAGATTTCCAATATTAAGAAGAATATTCTCTTGACTAATTAAGGGATTATTAAATATTAGGATATCCAAAATTGTCTAGGAATATCTCGACACTATTCATGATTTTGACCATATGAACACATCATTTAAGCAGCAGCACTATCACCACTATAATAAAAACAAGTACATCAAAACAGTTGACTAATCACTTCTCCACATTTTCACACGATTTACATCATATGTCCATGGTGATCACTTATAACACACCCATGACAGGCACCCAACTAAGGAACCCAAATTCTAATCTAATCTTTTGTTTCATGCCAATTTATCTCCAACAACAATGCTACAACTTTTTCAAAATCCATGATTCCATGTAACAATAACTTAACTACTACAAAATAATATAATCACATGCCTACCTATCTGCAGCAATATCACTAGATATACACAATGTCTGCATGCTATGAGGAAGGCAAAGATTTTAAGTGATAACATTAAGGCCTTATTATGTGAATTTGCTCATAAAACATAGATGAAGTTAATTAGATGTTATTGAAAAACAAAGAAAGGATCAAGGAGTATACTTTCCTACGGCCCCTTTGCCCAATTAGTTAGAATGCTGTGTAGAATTCATGCGAATTCTGCAAGTGGATACTTCGCTCAAGCAAAGGTGGAGTGAAAGCTTGCTTCTCCCATCCCTCACGCATGAGTGAAAATCAAGCTACATTCGACTAAAGTCCCTTTAGGGCCAATAATGCTTAAGCGAAAATGGATCGAACTTCAGGGGATTGCTCTTTGGAAATGCTCTGTTCAAATGTGATTCAATTGTGATTCAATTGGTTCTCAAACGAAGGCTCTCAAGAATACAATTTAACCACATGCACCACCATTTGATCATCAATTTGGTTCCATGATCCAACATGCAGCACAACCTAACCATGATTTCCTTATTACAACCACATATTACTTCATCTCTAATGATAATACTGAAAGAATATTGAAAACATATCATGAATTGAAGATGGGACCAAAAATATCCTAGAGTTGGAATCAAGGAATTTCAGATATGGAATTTCATACAAGATTTAGGATGAGATTACTAATTTACCAACTTTCCTTCTTCCTTCTGAATTCTTCCTTTCCCCTCCTCATTTTTCTCCTTTCCGCTGGTCTCTCACCATGCATACATTTAATAGGTTACTAATTCTAGGTGTTACCCAACTAACCCATGTGTCATCAGAATATCATCTCACTTATCATATGTGTCATCCACTATCAACGCATCCAAGCATCTCCAACACTTTGGCAAATATTATGTGTCTGACCAAACTCATGCTATCCGGTTACTGTAGGAAGATATATAAATAATTAATCCCAAGCAACTCAAAATATTATAAGCCCCTTGTTAGGAAAATATGTCATAAATATTTCTTGAAACACATCCTGATCAAAGATTAAATCCAGCTTGTCCAACTTGGAAATAGTATAGTATAACCTTAATCATTCCTTCATCCATAGTAACAAAACCTGAAATATCCAAATATTACAAAATCAGATAGAGAGGAGAGGTTAAATCATTCAATAATTCTCAATAATGATATTATCCCTTGAATTACATGGAGAATTAGGTACCTGTTCTGAGATGCCAAAATGATGTCCTATAGATTTCTAATAATAATTATGGACCCCTGATTCCCATTAGTAGTGATTCACTGATTTAGGAATAAGATTATTAAACCCATTAATGACTCAAGGGATGAGGAGCTAAGAGGAGGCGTAGAGGAACATTACATTATGGTTGCTGGAGGGATCTTCTCTTAGATGAGGATTAGAGGAAACACAGTTATTTTCATACTGCTATTAAATGCAGTGAAAGAGGTCCTATATATTGGTCATTGAGGGAGGGGATAGTACATGGAAATCATTGCTAAATCTGACACATGGGTTGAACCTTGGGGTTTTACCCTGATGCAAACTGTGGCATGAATTAATAGGACCCCTAAGCCTAGTACTGAGAGGTGCCTAGTCTTCCTACGGATGAAAAACCGAGGGGCCAATATATTTTGATGTCTTGCCTATTGATGTGACCATGGTTCAATCAGGATGTGACCAGATATGGTGGGCAAGGGACACTTTGTCTTGTCTTATCAAGGAAAAAGATCACCTTGACACCTTGTAAACGCTTAGACTTGACTGCAAAGCCCAACCTAGTCCTATTCATAGGATGCCCTTGGCTTACACTTTTCACTTTGGATGGAAGAGCATATTAGTGAGAAGATCCAGAGACTCAATTTTTGGTTGGCTGTTGTATTCAAAGGGTTTCCTATTGGGTTGGAAAAAAACTGCTTTTAAGTCTAATTTTCCATTGGGGTGGAAGGAGAAATTTTCTGTTGTCATACTCAATTAGCTTCTTCATCAATCCCTGAACGTGGATGTTGTTGACCTAACAAGTGCATAAGGATATGGTGTAGTTTTCCTAGTAAGTAGGGTATCATTTTCCTCAGCAAATTGTGTTGAGTGGCAATTGATAAATTAATCACTTAGCAAACTTTAGCATTGTACCTCCACAATTCAAGCCCTAAGATAATGAAGACAGAAATGAGCACTTTTAAGGGTAGTCTGGATTATAATCAACTAAGTACACTAACACAAACATGAAATCAGCGGAAACAATAAATTACGATAAAAAGTCACAAATAACAATAAGTGACAGGCAATTGAAGCATTTTGAAATTTGAGATGATTAAGCTAATATTACGTAAGCCACATTTGATGAATGATAGTAGTGAGTTTTATGAAGTTGTTTTTATGTCAAGATGAAAACATTGCTAGTGTTGTGCCTCAAAAGATTTTGGTTAAGGGCCAGTTAGGTTAGTCATTAACATAGGGCTTCAACCTATGATTTTTGAACTTATCACACCAATGCTTTATGAGCCTGACATATCAAGCGATTATGGTAGAATAGGATCCTAAATGTACTTGATATTTATTGATTTCTAAAGTTCCCAACTTTCATTAATCATCATTTTTCTTTAGATTTCAATGGATAGAACTTTCAGAGCATCTTTCAACTCCATAATCATGTCACTCTATCTGTCATCAATTGGTTTACATGAAGTTGATGAATTCATAAGGCCATGAATGAAAAATAACAACTACAAGAAAGATTCAAACTTTGCATCGAAGCTAATTGGAATCAAATAAAGATCATTACTTAATGTTACAATCCTAAAATGTTTTAAACTGTTAAAACGAAAACTCAAACTAAAAGATTACGTAGAATTTGATTCAAGAAAAACAAGATCAATATTGATTTGAAGTGGCTGAAATGGAAGCATGCGAAAACTTGCTGATCTTTGGCCATAAACAGAATTTTTACTGGCTTGAATATAATCCACAGCATATATATGGCGAGAGTGTATGTTAGAGTTGTTCCCTTTCCTTCCTTTATTGTCCCACCAATTATCTTGCTTGCTTTTCTTTCCTTTTTTTCCCCTCTTCATGGCTGATTTCGTTCTTGCTTTGGATGCTTTGTTTCCCTCTTTTGGCTGCCATGTGATCATCAATTAGGCTGTCTTATTCTTAGCTTCTCTTGTCCAAACGTTGGTTTTCTTAATTTATTTGGGTGACTAATTTTCCTTCCTTTCTTTTTTTTTTGGCGAATCTTGGTTTCCTTTCTTTTTTCCCCCTTTATTTTGGCAGTTGTTCATTGTGATGGATGAGCTTTTTTTCCTTTTTAGATGCCTGAAGTAGGCATGTGTCTTGTGGATGTGTTTAAAAAAAAAAGAAAAAGAAAAAGGTGGCCTACTGCATGGGGTTTCCTATATTGTGCCTTCTGGGGTGGGGCCATCCTTGTACTGCAGGGAAGTTATTTCCATAGTATAAACCCGTGACCTTCGAATCGCAATGAATCTACTTTACCCCCTTGCCCAGGCTGAAAGCACTTTCTGAAAGTTTAAATTCATTTATGAGGAAGATGGGCAATGACCGTTAATGACATATATGTGGCAAACCAATGCTGATTCTGATTCTTAAGTATTGATTTTGATGTACATATTTTTTTAAGGAGACTTAATTAATTCTGGATTTTTAATGTTTCTTTTTTTAATTATTGAGAATATTAGATTAAGGGCTATGACTGTAATTCTACCACACCTTTATATTATTGAAAAAATTTAGTACTCATTAGGTAACTATAATATGCCTAGTCTATGCTTTCTTCTGTCCTCCCTTTCAATGTAATATCAAAACTATGTTATGAGGGTACTTACATATGGCAATAGAAATAGCTGCTGTGAATAATAATGTTTAGGAAAATCTTAGTTCTACAATATTACACAAAGCTAATTGATAATCTGACAGTACTAGGGTGGTTGTCCTAGAACTAGAATGGCAACGTAATCTCTAAGACTTCTTGATTGTACTGCTATCATTGAAATGACAACATTAGTTTTTGTTCCCTGCTGTAGTTTGACAATTATAGGGAGCGAACTCAATGATCACAATTATTCCCATTGGGCAATTGTTGTTGAGGTGTGGTTTATTCCTCAGAGTTTGAAATACCGTCTTTTTGCAGAACTTCCTCGTTAGTTATCCTACTAATAGTAAATAGTGGAATCATGCCAATGGTTAATTGTTGAGCATATTGATCCTTTCAGCCCATGCTGGATAGTATCCACTTGCATTCTACCTCACGGAGACTATAGGTTGCCCTTGTAACATACCCCAGAGCTCGTCCCCCATCATTGAATAGCTTACTTAGGTGATATGTATCGCCTTGTACTACATCTCTGAGGGTGGTGGGGAGCTGAACACTAACTTCCCCTCCTAAAGGATATTAAGCTTTTATGGGATATCTAGGAGTATATATTGAAATTCCCCAACAATTACAATGGCTTATCTCTATAAGCCGTTGAACTGCTTAGGTCCCATGACTCCCACTTATGACTCACTTCAATACTCTGGAGTCTTGATGCTTGGGAAAGTAGGTCGTTGATCCAGGAAATCTCACTCACTCTGTATCATAGTGGGAATCGCAATGTCTTCGCTAAACATTGACACCCCACAACACAGTCACCTATGTAATCGTCACATCAATGCTACATCCATCGATTCACAAGCACATCTTTTGGTACTTGTTTTTGATCCATGCCACAACAATTCGCCATCTCGGCTTGGCAACACCTCAACTCCCTTATCATAACTCTAGAGAGGTAGGGTCATTAGTTAGAAATTCGGTTAGGATTATGGACATAAATTATGCCATCAAGATTATATCATCAATGCATCTCTAGTGCTCAATAGGACACTCGGATATTTCTGCCTGACTCTTGTTTTCTGCATTCTATCTTCTCTCTTTCAACAATGTTATTATGATACTCGGATGCTTTCTTTGGTTTTTATGAGTTTTGTAGTTTTTGGTGACAGGTTAATTTGGGTCTTGCTTTCATCCTTGTTGGCCCTGGTGCTCTAATATGTTTTTTTTATTTATTATTCAAGTATGTATCTTGTGACTAGATAAGTAAGTTATTTAGTAGTATTTTCCTAATTTTAGTTCCTTGGAGAGCAAGAATTCAACAATTATAGAATGGGATGTTATGTGGAATTATGAATATAGGTTTCATAAGCCTGCATCCAGAACTGGATATATTCTTGAACCTCCATTCCAATACCAAAGCATTTTCAGAACTTATTCCCTGCAGCTATTCCTCCATATCCTTTTTGGTATTTAGTGAGCTTTTTATTCTTGTACAGGCAGGATGAAGTACATCTTATTCCCCTGAAATAGGGGATAAAACAGATGCCACTCAGAGCCTGTGCAGAGAATGAAACATAGCATGAATGACTTAAAGACATGGTTTTTCTCCACCTGATGAGTTAGTATGGTGTCTGCAGTGTTATCCATATCCTATTAGCATAAACATGGTGCTCGGTCCTCTCTGCTTTTAGTGAAAGATCCTCCTGTTTCTCTCTTCCTGAATGTGGTATACCACTGCCAGGAATGCATAATTGATGATTCTACTCCCAGCTGTCTTGTTCCTTCTGCTAATAACTAATTTTGATGAAGTATTCCATTCCTCAATTCTCTGTCTATACTCCCAGCTTTTGCAGCATTTTTATCTGTAAGGTCATTGAAACCAACTGCTGAAGTACAGAATATTATGAGTCTTCTGACTAGAGAGGTAGAACACAATTATTGTGCTGCACAATGTTGAATTGCAGCAGCCTGTAGAAGCGGCACCAAAACAATACTTACTAGGCTGAGTTGGTTTGAAGTTTGACCCATACGTCAATTATCATGTGGCATTTAATAACATAATATCTCATTTGGTCAAGGAACATCAAAAGGGTGGAATAAGGATATTATAATGCACTGGATAATCATATGAATCATAAGAGACTTGATATTGAAACTGTACATGCCCAGATCCATAATTAGTTATTGAAGTGGAGCTATATTCTCTTGACATAGAAATGGTGAAACTCTTGTTGTCAATAAAATTATCATATTACGTAGTTTCCTTTTCCCTACCTCTTGAATTCTGATTAATGCCCTGACTCCTTTGAATTGAATAGGTTCCCACGTAAGGTGGCTAAGATTTACGGGTCTTTAAGATGAATGCTTAATTGCACAAACAAATAGACATTTTCTTCAAATAGTATCACTTAAATTTTATGGAAAAAATAACTAAATGACTAAACAGGCCAGAAATCAGGCCCGAAATTAATATTCAATAAATCTCAAAACTATTAGAAGTTCAAAAATATTAGTTTAGATCAAAATCTAGGCTGGAAATTTCACTTGCCCATTGTTTTAAATGACTAATTTCATTTCACATTAAACTATCTCTAAATTTAAAGAAATTAATCTCAATTAATTTGATCATAAATTAGTCAAAAATCTCAAAAAAATTAATGGTGCATGATGGAATAACGTCATCATCACAGAACTGTATCGTCCATTATAACTGGATGGGTGGTAACCGAATTGCAACGGTCAAGTATAATGGATGGGCGGTAACCGAATTGCAACGGTCAATATGGCTTTGAAGCACGACTTTCTACACCTACTCTGGTATTGTAACACCTTGAAATATAAATACTTATTGGCCATAATTATATGTACTAACTGGTACTTTATTCAATGTTAGTAATACTGAACTTTCCATTCAACATGACTCCAGCTTTGACATCACCTCTTGTTTACTTCCACATTGCTAAACTAGTTTAATATTCAACTAAGACAATTTTATTTTATTCCCCTGAGTCATTTGGCTTACTAGTCACCTCCCCAACAGTTTCCAAATAGGAACCATGAATTTAAAGAGAATCCTCCTTTTTAATCTGCCTCAACTACAACTATGGACGCTAGATTCAAAACACAGCTTTTCTTCAAGTCATGATCTCCTTGCTTCTTAAATGTAAATGTAGGTCACTTGTGTCCATGACAAGCTATCTTCGACACTCAAACATTGGAGCCCTTGTGTCCCATGGTGGTCCCGACACTCCTGAAGGCAACACGTGTGCTGCATTTTAGGCACCCGAGTATAACAGCATGCCTCTGCCCTCATGTCTCATGAAGTAGCATATTGAGAAACCATGACTTTGATCTCCTGTAGCACGATGTCGCCCCATTCAATTCTTATAGATTTGCAGGGATCCCTTCAGCTCAAGGATTCCAGCTCGTTTATCACCTAGATAGGCCATACCATCAAATATGATGTATAAAATCCCAAACACTATCTGTACTATAAAGTCCTCGTTGGATAGTGTCCACTCGGCATCTAGTCTTGCAAAGACTCTAGGTTGTTGTTTTGACATATCCTATATCCCCTCCCTGCATCCCCATGGGTGGCGGACAGATGAATGCCAATTTTCCCCTAGAGTTTATAGGCAATTATGGGATTTCCTAGAGTAAATGTTTGAATGCTCTAACTTCCACATTAGGGTGTTAGTGTTTTTTTTTTTTTTTTTTTTTCAATCGAAAATTCAAACTAAATTCACTTAAATTTATTGACAAATTCAAAGATGCTAGGACAATTGTCCTTAAAATTTATCCAGCATGGTCGAGTCCTTACTTCTAGGTGGATTTAATTAAAATTTGTGATTGTTGCATTTGGTAACTTAAAAGTATCGATGTTGGACACAATGTAATTTACTCCCACTAACCCAAGCTCATTCCCATGCCCTCAACCTCTGTCACATCAAAATGAAAATGAAGGGAGAAACATATGAAAGAGAAAAATACCAAATTATCGTGCTTATTACGATGGTGCCTGCTGGTTACAAATTTATGTGCTCACATATTTCAGAATTCTTATTTCTCTGTTTGTTTTTATCAACAGTGAACAATTGTCTTATATGCTAAATTAATTCTTGTAGCTCAGGAGTTTGCTCCAGATTTCACCATCATATCATCTGGATTTGATGCTGCAAGGGGTGATCCACTTGGTGGTTGTGATGTAAGGACTATAATCATTGGATGATGTCATATGTTGTTTAGCATTTTGTTTTTGTAAGACTATCTTTGAAATACCTCTGACCTATTATGAATGACGCACTAGTCTTTCCATTCTTTAGGTTTCTTTTGTATATTATTGTTCAATGTCCCACATTTCATTATTAGGCTGTGGTCCCATGTTTATTGATTCCTTTTTGTTGATTTTGTCCTTTGTGCGTACAATTTGGATAGTAATTTTCTTGTGTGTGTTAAGTTTGAATGAAATTTATTTTGTTCATTTTTATGATTGTTTTTCTTTTAAAATCTGTTTATCTGAATTCTGTAATATCGTTCATGATAAAGAAGTAACACATGATTGCTCTTCTGATATTGATTAGTAAGATTTTGACATCAAAATCAATTTATCAATCATTTGTGATGTTGTAACCTTTTGAAAGGAATATCCAAGAGACCCTGAATTCAATCATTCATTTTTTCTTAGCATGAGATGCTGTCGTCTGAGAATGAAGTAGTTCCTTCTGTTGGACTAATATTTATCTTATGCAATTGTTAGAGAAAATCTGTGATCTTGTCCTCCTCAGCAGGCAGAACATGACCACTAATAATTCCTAATTGAAAAAACAAAGTGCTTTGTAAAATATTGTTTTTTTCATTCCTTATTGAATCACTTTCCGGTCATTATACATGCTATTTTGAAATATGTGATCTTCCATTATTAAAATCATTTCATCAAGTCTTCCCACGAAAGATGGCAATACTTTATTTTCAATATTCATTTCCAGTCCAATCTTTGATTATTTCCACTGTCCAGTCATATCCAAAGCAACAACAATCACTGAAGAAAGATTGCTTGATTTCCTAGAATATTAACGTGAGTCCCGGTCTCAAACAGTACTACTACAGAAGGACTGGTCAGATTATTCTTGACATCATGAACTTGGAATCGTTAGATATTCTTTTTCAAACTCTTAGTTTTTCTTAGAAGTGAGAAAGAATAAAAACCTAGGGTATCTCTTCTTCTTATAATAGAAAAGGAGTAAGAACATAGGGTTCACTCTCTAGGAGATTTGTGTGGTTGAGAATGACTAATTTGTTCAATCTTTGCTACCATTATTTCTACCACTATTGTCTTATTTTAATTTTCAGAGTAATAGTTAGTTTATATATATATATATACATAGAACACACGTATTGATAAAATGATTTTAATCTTTGATTAGAAAAGGGAAAATGTTTGTCAGGTAAAGTTATACTGTTTTTGAATTGCTAGGCCACTTGATTAAAGAAGTGTATGGAGAAATAGCTTTATTTGGCTTCTAAATGTGTTTGGCATGGACACAAATAGTTCTACCATAAATTTATCATAATCTTCATTTGATTCTGATATTCTAATTACCTCTCTATGCATTTGCTTTCCTGAAAATTTAAACAAAGTATCCAATAGCCCATGTCAAATTGCTATTTTCTGGTCAAAAACATGGCATGTCATGTTTTATTTTTTATTATTTTTTTAATTTTTCGGGTGTCTTGTAAGGCTTACAAATGAGGTTGTTCAGCTTTACATTTACAATGAATTGTCAGAGGTTGCTGTTCCAAGATAAAGGTGCATTTTTCATGTCAAGCATTACAGCTTTAGTTAGTAATTCTTGGTTGACTTGATAAGAAGTTTAAGATGTAGAATTTAAGTTGGTCTGGTAAGCAGAGAGAAAAACCAAGGAAAAGAGCATATAGAAATCAATCCTGGCGTCTTGTAAGCTTCTAGTGTTTGAATTGCATCTCACCGCTCTTAGTCAATAGAATAATTACTGAAAGTAAGCTCTGAAACTATGTTGCAACCAATAATGATAGATTACATCCCTTTTTTATTAGCTGCCATAATATTGCTGCCCATGGAATTACAAACTCTAATTCATAGACAGCTTCCTCTTTAATAACAATCCTAAAAACTGTTAAATTAATGCCCTACTAGTTATCTGGAAATTTATCTATCGTGAAAATAAAATTCTGCAGCTGCCTAGCAAACCTGCCCAAGAAAATTGCAGAAATTTCAATTTTGCTTCAACAGAAAATATTCAACTATATTGACAGCACAAAACTGTATTTGCTTTTGCCTTGGTCCCTTATACTCTGCATCACCTTTTTACTATTTTAGTATTTATGTCTTGCATCCTTGGCATCACATTGTAGGTAAGTCCTTTCGGTTATGCGTGTATGGCTCACATGTTAAGCACACTTTCTGGAGGAAAGCTACTTGTTATCCTTGAGGGAGGGTGAGTGGTTTACTCCCTGTTTCATGACTTACTGCTACCTGCAAGAGTCGTCTGAATCCTCAACATTTCTGTCTGCAGCTATAATCTGCGATCAATATCATCTTCTGCTGCTGCGGTTATTAAGGTACTTTTTACAACCATCACTTTCTAATGCCTGAAACTCTGGAGATATTGTTAAAAGTCAGAATGTCATAATGTTGAACTCCCTAGACATTGTTTAAAGCATCATACATATTGGGCTTTTGATTTTGTACAAATAAAATATAAGTGGGAAAAGAGAGAGCCAGCTGAATGGAAAAACCCTCTCAACACGATTGATGTATACACTTGTATTTGTAGATCATTTACACTATATTCCAATGACTAAAATACTGGTCACTTATGTATTTCTTTGGGTTGGAGGTTCATACTGACCGTACAGATTTCCTTCCTAATCAGCAAAAGTACATTCAAATTTTAACTACTTTGGCTGGTTTTCAGAATTCTACCTCTATGGGTGCTCCTTTGGAGGTTAACATGAAATACTGCATTGACAAGGGTGATCTTTTTTCTGATCATACACTCTATTAACAACCGATGGACAATTTGAACTACTTGACAATTACCTGGCTTGAGATTTCAATGGTTGTTCAGTGAGTCAATTTATGCACACTCCACATTATATACATTTAGCTGATGTTCAACGTATCGTTCGCTATCTTCATGGGACACCAATCATGGGTTATTCTCTCCAATTGGCTCTTCACTCCGACTTGTTGCTTATAGAGATGTGGATTGGGCCAATTATATGGATAAACAATGTTCTATCTTTGGGTGGTGCATCTGGTGATTCATTACTCTTTGGGGTTGAGGAACTTTGGGAAACTCCTGGCATCAACGCTCCTAACTCATCTATGAGCAAACTAATTTCAGATGGCAGTGATTTGATCTTAACGTCTTCTTCTATTGATAGAGTTACTAGGCTCACCTTTCTTTAGATCCTTTATAAGTTGGAGTGCGGATGACACCTTATCCTTATCGTTCTTCTCAAATTTTAAGTAGGGCATGAGTACTCCTTTAGTCGCCTTAGGGAAGTCCATCCTTAGAATCAAGTCAAAGTCATCTATAAGTGCTTTCATGAAGTTCAGCTTCATATTTCGATATCCAAGTTGCACTAGCACAAACTTGACGACATCAAGAGTAAGCTTTGCCTTTGAGTTCAAGGCATTCATACTGCTGCCATCTCAGCCATATACTCAATCGATTCACTTTAGCCCTAACCATGAAGTTGTGAGTGGCACCTATGTCGACCATGGTGTTTGCATTCTTTTCATTCACTTGGACTCCAACGGTCATTAGGTTTGTAGACTTAGTGGATTGCTGGGCAAGCTTTTCATGGCATATAAGAGGTGAACTGTGTCCCTGTGAACTTAGTCCCCACAATTCTCATCATCTTATTACTCCAATTGATCCTTTCTCCCTCATAGCATACTTAGAGCTCCTTTGTGATAGCACTATGCCACTTTATATGGCCCATCACAGAGGATACACCCATTAAAAGACGTTTTCTTACTCAAAGATGTATTGACACTTCCCTTGGAACTCTGAGAATTCATCTCGACAAATTATTACGAATGTTATATCCTCTACTTTAGGCTTTGGTTTTTTACTTGTTGACAATATATGAACTCCAAACCTGCTTCTTTGAAGGAATATCACTATTTCTTTGGTTTCGATTGCCCCTATTAATGGCATAATCAATAAGTCTTTCAATTACATTTTGGGCAAAAGCTAAATCTTACACCGACTTTCTAAATAACTTATCTGAGCCAACAACTTCCAATTATCAATGAAATGATAGAAACTATCCCTATTAGATATGTCTTTGATTTCTAACATGAATGTCGAGAAAGATTTGACATAGCCTATGACTATCCCTATGTGCTTACTTTATTTCAACTTTTTTCATGCTGTGAATTAAGTGCTTTCCGATTAGAACTGTACTATAAGTTCCCACATAAGGTCTTCCTATGAGTTGATGCTCAATCTCCCTTGGGCGATTTTCTTATATTTGGTACACCACCACGGTTTGGCATCATCGATCAAGTACATTGTCGCTATGAAAACATTGTCCTCATTAGAATCTATCTTTGCAACCTTGGAACACTATTCCAAATTAAAAGTAAAGTTATCAAGTTCCTTCAAGTCTCACACACCACCATATGAGGGAGGTTCCGGAGGCTTGACTCTGCCAGTGCTGAAGGCACTACCATCACGCGCCAAAAAGTGCACTAGAAGGCTTTGCTTACCAGTGAGCTTGGTAGTCACGAACATCTCCTGTTAAATCCTTGAGTACCTTTCTATTGGCTGGTGAGGCTATCCGCCCACCTTTCCTTCCTATCGAAAAATTCATCTTGGGTTTCTAATTCATTCAAAAGATTATAACGAGTCACTATGGCCGGATGTAGTGCAAGTTTTGTCTTAGTAGCTTGGTGTGGTGTGGCTCAAGTCATTACATTCCCACCATATATTTTTTTTCTAAAATCGAAGCCTTTCTTACCATTTCTTTTTTAAGTTAAGCATTAATGCGAGCTTTCGAAGTCTGATTTTTATTGCCACAAAATTGTGTGGCTTATTGATGCAGGGAAGGAGGGAAGGAGAAGAAAAAGAAATAGAGATCAAGAGAGAGAAAAGGGAATCATAATACTCAATATTCATTCAACTCATCATTAATGCTGTCAGTATTAGAGTTAGAATCCTTATTTAGAAATATTTTATTATTAGGTTAATTAGGAAACAAAATAATTTTCTAATTAATGAGGAAATAATATGACATAATTTTCTAAAATAAAATAAAATCTCATCAAATAAAATATTTCAATAAAATCTCTCGAATAAAATCAAATTTCTTCTAATTTGGCATATTTACTATATCTACATCAATTCTCCCCAAGTGGTTAGGATTTGACCCCATCAAATGAAACTTTTGTAGTCAATCCCTCAACTTGTTCTCAACCGACGCCTATAGACACAAGTTAGTGGGGGCTGAAGTCTAACTAAATCACCAATGCCTCCAAATGGAAAGGGACTTGAGCCTAAAGATTGACAATCCTGCTGATTCTGATAGAACTTTAAAATATTTAGGTCTAACTATTGGAGTGTCTCTCAAGAGACCTAAGCATTCATAAACTCTAGTCAACCAACCCAACGGATAAAGAAGCATTGAACTGTTCCATCTCTGGTAAATATAATCTACTCATCTAGAATAGTATCAATTTTATCATTGTGCCGGTAGGGTGGAGAGTTGTGTAGGATTAGGTGGATATTCAATATGTGGCGCATCTGAGAGTATGTCAAAGGGATCAGCTGGTGGGTTAAAACTGCCTTTATAAATGATTAAATCTTCAATATTAAAAGTATTATGAAAACTGAAATGAGATAGAATATCAATAACATATGCATTTGATCCAATCCGCTGTAAAATTTTAAATTGACTAGTATTATGGGCCTGCAATTGAAAAACGAGCCCATGTAGGCGCTGCTCTGGCCTGATTCGAACCATAACATAATCTTCAGCATTAAATTTAATATGCCTTTTATGTATATCGGCTCGAAATTTATATGAGGCATTACTTGCCGTCAATTGTTTATTGATTTTAATGTGTAAGTTATGAAAGTATTGTATAAAAGTTTCGACCGTCATGGTCATACTAACATGTGGAGACATCAGGATAAGGTCTAATGGTTTTTGGGGTTTGTAACCATAAACAATTTCAAATAGGCTCATACCTATAAATTTATTAAGAGAGCTATTATATGTAAGTTGGGCGGTAGGAAAGATCAAATCCCAATTCTTAAGATTTTCTTGAACCAAACATCGTAACAAGTTACTTAAGCTCCAATTGACAATTTCAGTTTGATCGTCTATTTGAGAGTGGTAAGCAGTGAGAAACTTTAGTTTAGTATTAATCATATGCCATAAGGTCCTCCAAAAGTGACTAATAAAATGAACATCCCTATTAGAAACAATAGTTTTAGGAAGACCGTATAACTTGACAATCTCAATAAAGTAAAGTCGAGCAATTCAAGAAGTATCAACAGTCTTACTATACGGAATAAAGTTGGCCAATTTAGAAAAACAGTCCACAACAACAAAATGGAATCATGGTTCTTAGAGTTATGTGGGAGTCCTACAAAGTCCATGCTTATATTCTGCCAAGGGCCACTAGGTACAAGTAAAAAGGTATAAAAGCCAATATTTTACTTTTTATATTTTTCTAGCTAATGTTCAATAAGTACTAACAATCTTGACCACATCTTTCTTCAAATTAGGCCAGTAAAATTGTCGTTCAACCTCATCTTTTATTTTATTACATCCAAAATGGCCAAATAAACCGCTAGTATGGACGTCCCAAGCTATGAATTCTTAGACAAATGTTTAAGAGATACGAAATTTATTAACCCGGAATAAGTACCCATCATGAATACGAAGTCCTTCTGTGGTGTCTGAATACCCACATTGTAAAGTTTGGAAGATTTTGCTAAAATCATGGTAAGATTTGTACTCTTGTTTAAGTCTTTCATAGTCAACAATATTAAATTGAATAGTAAATTATAAGGACAAATGACGGCTCAAGGCATTGGCCCCTTAGTTCTTTACTTCTTTCTTATGTTTCAAGACAAAAGAATAGGCTTATAAATATTTAATCCACCGACCATATCAATAATTTTAATTTCTTTTTGGAGCTAAAAAATCAATAAACTTTATTGTCAGAATGGAGGACAGGCTCCTAAAATAACAAATAATGGCGGCAATAATGTAAGGCCTATATGACAGCATACGGTTTCTTATTATAGGTAGAATATCATTGCTTAGTATCATTTAACTTTTCACTAATGTAGGCAATTGCACTCCTCTTCTTATACCTAAGGCATCACACTCTACTTCAAACACTTTTAAAAAATATGGAGTCGCATGACAAGTGCTGTTGTCATTCTATCTTTTATTATTTTGGAAGTTTTGGCAGTATCAGGAGACCAAGTGAATTCATTCTTCTTCATGAAGGTATTGTCCCATGAAAGGCTGTAAAGTCAGGTCATGACCCTCATAAAGGTATTTGATGCATTAGATAGCCCAAAAGGCATAGCTAACCACTCATAAAGACTTTTTTTTGGTAAGTAAACCACTCATAAAGACCATCCTTTGTTTTGAAAGTTGTTTTACACTAATCCCCTGGACGAATTCTGATTTGGTGATAACCGCTCTTTAAATCTATTTTGGAAAAAATTGTGGCACAGGCCATCATATTTAACATGTCATCAAGTCTAGGGATGAAAAAATGATATTTTACGGTAATTTTATTGATTGCTCTACTATCCACACATATCTACCATATTCTTCTTTTTTAAATGTTAAGAGAGCGGGTATTGCACATGGACTCATACTTTCTCGAACAAATCCTTTGCGAAGAAGTTCCTCAGCTTGTCTCTAGTGTTTAGCATACCCAGTTGATTTCATCCTATAATAAGGTAGGTTTGGGAGTGGTGCACCCAAAACGAAATTAATAGCATATTGAATGTTGCGTAAGAATGATAAGTGATTGGGAGGTCCTCGAGGAATACATCTTGAAAGTTTTGGATGATTTGACAGGCCTTATTAGGAATCAATACAGAAGAGTTCGGAAGGATTTTAAAAACGATAACAGCAAATACAATAAACTCGCTTATAGCTGCTCGTTTAAATACTATGGGACTAATGGTATGTACTCCTTTTGTTACTGTCACAGTCCTTTTTTTATTGGAAGTCATCGGTTTTGGAGGTAAGAGAAAGGTGAATTTTTTTTCCCTTGTGAACATATAAGTAGGAATTAGAACGGCATTAAATTATTACGTCCATCGTATAACCAAGGGTGCCCGAAAATAGCATGACCCACGTCTATTTTTGTAACGTCATATCAAATATGATCGTTGTATTCTAAAAATTGAATGGGTATAAGACGACACTCTTTAACGGCTATAGAAGATGTGTCAATCCACGAAATGCTGTATGGATTAGGATGTGGAACAACTTTCAATCCCAAACGAGAAATAGTATTAACCGAGACTGGATTAATGCAACTATTGCTATTTACGATAATTTTACAAGCCTTCTTATTCACTTCAATATAAGTGATAGATAATATGACGACGCCAATTATCAGCCGCTTTGGATTGTATCAAAGGTGGATCGTATAACACCCATAAATGGCGTATTAGGGGAGAAAGAACGGGAATCCAAGCTAGAGGAATTAGTCATAATACAGTCCACAAATGTATCAATGTAATTACCATCTAAATCATTAAACTCCAACCTGGGTTCATGTACTTGTTCTTCAAGGGGTTGCTTATTTATTCCATTTTACCCGTCAATGAATAAGACTTTACTTGGACATTTGAAAGAAATATATCTAAACTTTTACAATTGAAGCACTGTAACTGAGAATTTTTTTCTCAAGATTTTAACACCCTTTCCTTAGACTTTCCTTACAGGGGAAATTATAGACAAAGGGGGTCCTAAGATAGACTTTGAATTTGCAGTGGGGGCATGCCATGTTGATTGACGATATGGTATCCTACTAACTAATTTGAAGACTCAAACCAATTCTACACATGGTCCAAAGTGGTAACTGCACGGAGGACAAGTTTCCACCTAGATAATCATGTAGTCCTTACCGAAACCTACTTAACGTCATGGCCTTGTCCTCAATGATGTGACATTTCATCCAAAAATTATCGAATTGAGTTACATAATTACTGATCAATTACCCTGTCGAAGGGTATTCCATTGGTCTAGTAAGTTACTATTGTATGAGCGGGGTAAATATTTCTCTTGAATGTATTGTTTGATTTTGGCCCAACTCCTGACAGGAGTTGCCTGACCCCTACCAAGGAGGTCCTTAACACATTTTCAAAATAATTAAGCATTTTCGGTTAACTTGATGTTAGCAAATTGAACTCTTTTATCTTTAGATACATCATACCATTTGAAGAAATGAACCATATCTCGAACCAATTGAATGAAAATTCGAGGGTCTAAGAAACCATCAAAAGTAGGGCCATCTAATTTGATATTTTTAAAGAAGTGTTCATCATGATCCCGCTCTTGATCATAGTGTCGGGGTTAATAATCGCGTCTATGAGATGCTCGACTTTCTTATCTTCGTTGGTGAGTCCTATTACGGGATACATTAGAATTGTTTGCATCTAACGAGGGAGGCCCTATTTTTGGAGTGATAACTCGATTTGCGATATTCAAATTTGTTTGACGAGTAGTGGTCATGTCAGTTTGAATGGTAATTATATGGTTTTGTAGTTGTTGATTGGAAACTAATTAGGTTGACTGTTGACTTAGAGTTTCGAATTGGTTAGAGTTCATAATTAGGTCAGAGATGTTATAGGAAATAATGGGACCACTTCGCAGGTGTATGCCATACTAATATGACTAATGGGGTTGAGATTAATAAATAATTAAGGCAATCCAGGTGCGTGCATGCAACACCAATATGACTAACGGGGTTGAGATAGATAAACAATTGAGGCAATCCAAGCCAATATGTTGTTTTTTTTTTTTTTTGTGATATTTTGTAAGGGTTAGATAATGCAAACAAGTATTATTAATCTATTAAATAAATAAAGAATCAATTGCAATGCAATTGTATCTACTATAAAGGTAGTTGTAGGTTGCGAAAGGGATGAAGGCCTTTTTTTATAAGAAATAAAATGTCACACACAAATAAATTAAATAATATTAAAAAAAGCAAAATATGCTACCCAGAATAAAATGGAACGAACGCACATGAAGGGTGCTCAGTGCGCATTCTCTTTTTAGGCCGTGTTAGTGATGAAGGGTACTTAGTTGATGACAGCGACGGTGACAGCGACAACGATGAAGGTGACGATGAAGACGAAGATGAAAATGAAAATGTTGACAAAGAAAATGACAACAGATGCTTGCTCTTTCAGGTAATGATAGCGATGGCGGCGACAAAGCCGAAGACAAAGATGAAGATGAAAAAGATGATGACGAAGATGAAGATGAAGGCAAAGATGAGGATGAAGACGAAGACAAAGAAGGTGAAGACGAAGAAGAATTAGCACAACCTGCTTCGTGACTTTCTCTCTTTGAGATCTCAAATTTTCTCTCTGAAGAAAGGTCAGTGTGGCGCCTAGGGTTTGGCTGTGCTGCGGCTTAGGCGTCCGGGTTAGGGTTTGATTTAATTTAGGATAGTAAAACTTGGGAGCTGGGCTTTCGGGTGAGTGATCGATTAGGGTTTTCAGGCAGTTTGGATGGTTGTTTTGGGTGTGCTTTGTCTTGGCGGTGGCTATATGGATGATGGATCCAATGAGTTGAATGGGATGAAGACGACGTACAGTGCTTTCAGTGGGTGTGGCCACTGATAGTGTTCTCTTGCCTCCGGCTACTGCTTTTAACAATTAAAAATTATTAGATTAATATCATATATACATATTTTATAAATAGGCACCTCACTTCCATTAAGTATAAGCTTGCACTTTGTGTCTTGATGTGCTTGGCGCCATTAACAACACCGTATCCCATAGTCACAATGAATTTTGCTTACCTGTATTATATTGATAAGTGTAGAATCAGCACCCAAAGAAAAAGAAAAGAAAATAAGATATGGTCAAATGCTCTCTCATGCTAAAGTGGTGCTCCAGAATCACACTTTAGTATTGATTACTTGTTGCTTTGTTTGCTGAAATCATGTCTCCACAGGTCTAGATCTCCAACTGCTCCTCTCACTTTCACCATGATGATTGAATTCAAACACTAAGGAATTTTAACTGCTCCAAAAGTTCCATAAGCAAAATCTAATAGTTGTAGAAGTCAAATAAGATACCAAATTGCCAGAATCAGTTTTCTCCCTTTTTTTTCTTTGATAAATCAGTAAATTCTGGCAAAGTGTTGAATGAGAAAGAAGACAAAGATCAATTTACTCTTTCCACATAGCTGATAGGCATTGTCCAACAAGAATAAGAATATCAAAACCCTACTTATATAAGTGGAACAGAGATTCTAAGAATTGGAGGTTAAGTGTAAAAAAATTGGAGAGAATTTCCTTGCCGCAATATGACAACACTTGAAATACATTATTTTTTACAACCAATTTAATCTTAAGGTGAAGAATCAAACTCCATTCATACTATTAATCATCATTCCTAAAACTGACGTAGGCTTCCCATTGAGCATCTAAAAAGAAATTCTAGGCCTTCATCATAAGTTTTTAAGGCAATGCATGTTATTATGGCTAGCCGGTTTCCTAATGAGAATTAATGCTGTGTTGTAGGATTTCAATATCAGCAGACCTCTATCAGTCTCTCTCTTGTCCTCCGTACTAAAATATTGAATAATATGCCCACAACATTCAGGTCTCCAATGGTTCCCTCCAGCAACATAAGGAATCACAAGATAGGGTTTTACTTTCACAGGGGGAGAGGCTATACGAGAGATGGACTTAGCTGGGGGAGAGTGAGGGGGAGAGAAGCGACAAAGAGTTTTCTGTACAATATTTTAATGTAGTTACTGTGTTTTATCAGTCGCTTTCTCTTTTTCATTTGCTGCTCTTTTCATTTGCTTGTAACTTGCTCACATGTTGATACTTCTATTGCCAGCTGTACATCTGTTACTTTTTTACAGCATTGTCTCCACCTTGTCATTATACAGAGGACTGATGTCGACAGATGTATACTTATTTATGCATGACACATACATATTACACATGCAGAGGTGCGTACATGCATATACATAGGAATGTGTGTTGATGTATACAACTCACATTATTCATGTTGACTGAGTACTGGAAACTTCTAGAATTCGTGTTGTGCAGTTTTTGCTCTGGTAACCCAAAAATAATAATAAATAACAATATTCTGAGTTTGAATCTGTCATGAAGTGGGCCAAAGCATCAACAACATCAAAACAAAGATTAGTGTCAAGAAGGAAAGCTATTCCCTCAAGCATCTCAGATTGCCAACCACGTCAAACAGGGTAACAGCCACCAGTCATCAGCAGCCCAAGCTAGCAGCAAACAGAACATAAAGGTAGTCGAGCCAAGCTGGCAATAAACCAACTGCTTTTTGGTCTGTTGACTGCCAGACCACCACCTTATATGGCTGTGACCTCCAAGCTCAGTAGCAGTTCAGAGCCAACACCAAAACAAACAGGAAACAGCAAGGAACAGACAGCAAGACAGCTCCCAATCACTCCTGCTATTTCTGATTTACAGCTTGTATTCTGTTTTCCCAACCTGTCATTTTGTTGTATCTTATGGTCAGTTAGTAATCAGGTAAGGCATCTTGGAACATAAACAAGCCCATAAAAAGAGCATATACCAATGTAAAATAAGGAATTGAATTAAATGAAATGAATGCTTCTGTTCTCCCTCCAGCCTATCTTTTCCCTGTCTGTTATCTATCATTTCCTCCTTCATTCTACCCAATTTCAGCCTTCTCGACAAAACAACCCTTATTCTTGTAGTCAAGTTGGCCATCTAGCCACTTCACTGCAGAATGTCTGAAGAAGGAAAGACTTGAAACCATCCTCGTGAAAGGAAATGAAACGTCGGGTTGGTTAGTTTGGCAAAGGGAAATTTTTACTGGGCGCAGTCTTACCTTTTCATTGCATGCGGACTTTTTTTGTGGTTTGGGCACAATGGAGCAACGTAGAGGTATTAAGATTGAGTGAAGGGATAATTTATATGCAGCTACGGGCAAGTGGTATAGGCCTTGCTTTATCATCGAAAAAGGCCAAGGTTCAGCTCTTCTTTGGTTGTACATGTGAGTTTCCTTACCAAAAAGGGAAAGCAGAAAAAAACAGAAAATGTAAAGTGAAGTAGAAGTTTGTGGAAATATAGTAAAAATGCTTCATGGGATGTGAAGTGTAATGAGGCTGAGCATTTGCGTTGGTCTGGCTGCTTTACATTTTTTTTTCTGTGGGTTTGTTTCTTTTGTTTTTTCTTGGTTATGTTTTAAGTTATCTTAGGCTCTGGTTCTTTGTTTGTTTTTGTTATCAGTGTTAGTGGTGTTTATGAGGGTTGTGGCATTTAAGTGAGGTCACATTTTTTTCTCTTACAGTGAGTTATAAAGGAAGAAGAAAAAATATGTGTGGGGTATGTTGCTGTGTGGCAGTGTGATGGTGTATTTACATATGTCTCCTCCTCAGTGTGTTCCCCCTCTCTCGTGTCCTGTTTTGGCCCATCTAGAGGGATAGATAGATACAAATGCACAATGCAAATACATAAATGCTCTATTATGTTTATTTAATATACTTGATACCACACCCTAACAAAAGAAAAAGCACTCGAAGCTACTTGCGCACTGTTTGTTTTTCTGTTGAGCAAGCGGCTTTATAAGTACAGGCTTGATGGTTGTAGTCTCTCCTGCAACATGCATTTGGATACGGGCATCTCCCCTATTCATGTGTCCAACATATTCCTAGGTTTTTTTCTTTTTTTTTTTTTCCATCTCATATTAAATTTTTTGACTTTGCTTTTAGGTATTACTCGGTGAAACCCCTGAATATGCAGTTGACAACATTGCACCTTCCCGAACTGGATTGCGGACTGTTTTGCAAGTATTGAAAATTCAGATGCAGTATTGGCCAAACCTTAGCAACAATTTTACAAAACTGCAGTCACTTTGGGAAAAATACTTGCTGCAGAGCAAAAGTGAGTACATCCATCTTACCTGAAAAGTTGGATTTTTTGTGGAAATGATGCTGGTTTCTCTTTATAGGTGTATTTTATACCCTTTTTTTTATTATTTTGTTGTCAACTCTTATTCTTTCCAATTTTATTCTGAACTTTGTATTTTAATCGGTTTTATTCAATGAAAAAAAAAACTGTTGTTGGATGTAAAAAGAACTCTAAAATTGACATAAATTTTCAACTTCAACATTGACTTTTTTTTGGCATTACGTTTGTATTACAATACAACTCAAAATGTTCTCAATTTAATCCACAATTTTTTTGTATAAAGCAAAATAGGTGCTAAAATAAAAGCCAAGAAAATAATTGAAAAGGATAACAATTAAGAATATAATTGGGGAAAAAAAAATGAAATTATGATACTATTTTTGATATTGCACTTAACGGTCTCTGGAGGGATAGAATCTCTGTGTTCTTGACCATACTCCACTTGATTTGTCCAAATGACAAACTGAAGTTGTGATAAAGCAAATTAAGCTGACTGTTTTTAAGGTTCCAGATGGTTGGATGTTGTGTCTTGACTTTTTTTCCCCCCAATGCTTTACTGAACAGAGAGAAGGAAGAAAAGGGGAAGGCGAACTGCAGTGCCAATATGGTGGAAGTGGGGAAATAAAAGATTATTGTATCATATCTCGCGCGGGAAGCTTCACTTGAAACCCTAAGGTGAAAGGATATTGTAATTGTGTTGTTCTTTGTACCTTCAGGATTAGACAGAGATTTGCTTGCATGTAAGTTTGTTGATACGTGGTTAGCTAGTCAGTTTACATCATTTTGCTGCATGCATGGGTTGGTTTACATTCCCCCTAGTCAAGCGAGCCAAACCATTTTCTTTTGCTGCCATTTTTCAGGGTTTTTCTACGTTTTTCTCAAGGTTTGCTAATTTAGATTAAGGTATACCAATATGCTCCACGTAGTTGTTTGTGAGATGAAAATTATTCAAAATCCTAGCATTATGTTCTAAGATTCTACTCCATTTACATGGAGTATAATCATGTTGACTGAAGTATTATTGTGTTTACATAAGGTGTCATAACCTGAGTTTGAACTATCATGTTTTTCGTTTTTTTTATGGCTACTATTTAATATTTCTTGGATCTTATTCGTTCTTGAATCTTTTGATGATTCTGCATGCATCCTAATCCATCGGAAGATCATTATGATCAAATGGGTGGAAAAAAGCGAGCAACTACCATTTTCATGGACTAATCTTTAACCTCAATCGAATCCCCCAAGTTCACTTGAAAGCCCTTTTTCGCTCTATAAATGTTGAATAAATGCACATTGAATTGCTTAAGAACGCGTGTAAGTCATGCTTATGCGATCTGTAATGAAGTCTTGCCGAGTCTTACCGTCCTTCTGATTTAGTTTCAGAACAATCTCTGAATATTGCAAATGGTTACGTGCACTGTTGCTTGTTGGGTTTGCCATTGTGGTTAGCTCTGCATCTGTTCATTGTGTCACCGCTTGCTACACGACTGTCATTTGAACGTGTGCCATTGCTTTCTGAGTTGGAATATTCACGATCTTAGTTGCTCCTTGGATTCTGTAAGAGTAGCGTAGTTGGTAGTTAATTGTTGCAGATCTGTATTTTGCCTAAATTTGAGTCTTACCCTCTTTACCTCCGCTGGTTATTGTTTTTGTAAACTAAAAAAGTACTATTGTGAAACGTTGATGTTAATTGGTTTTTTTTATTCCTCGCCGACGTTAGCTTGTCTCTGAGATTTTTCTGGCTTTTCATATGAATTTCTAATATTTGTGCAGAGTCATTGATTGAAATATATCTGTACCTAATATTATTTGGCAGTAGTTACAAATCATTAACGTATATGAAATGCTAATGTAGTTATTCTATGTATTAAGCAAACACTGAGGGATGTGTCTTCCCGAAGATACTAGCCCAGGGATCATGTCAAAGCCATCTTGGGCAGTACCCAGGACTGCTTGTGCTTATTCATTTACACTCCTGATTCTGCTTGTTCTCGGAACAGTAAATAAGTCACGCTTTCTCATCTTTGGATGGCGATGTATGTATGAGTTATACACATATTGTCACGTCCTCAAATTTAATCCCGTTGTTAATAATGAAAGGCATTAAAAATTTATTGGGTCGATTTCTTATATGGATGAGTCATTATCTTTATTTTCTTATCCCCTTATGACTATTTTGTAGAGTAGGTCACATTTATATTATCGGATAAGGTCCTGTATTGATTATAAAATTTTTATTGAATTTTGTATATTTTATAGTCACATTTGAGTTTAAAGATTACAAGAATAATAATTAAAGTATATTTAATTATTTAATCGACTTATTTGATTGGAGTTCGTGACATGCATGTAAAAAATTACAAAAAGTAACTTAATAACTCAAAGTATATGAATTAA
>JAODPA010092933.1:0-60403 GCA_025585075.1 Nepenthes mirabilis | reverse complement strand
ACGAGTCAACCTCGGCTCCCCCCCCCCCTCCCCTTTCCTTCCCGGGACCCTCTCCTTCGGTTAGTCATCCTCAAATACCCCCTTTCCCTCTCGGCAAGAGTAAACTTCTACTCCTCTCCCCCTCGTTCCCTCTGCAATGGCGGCCTTCGACCACTTCCATGATATGTACGACGTCGCACTTAAGCCTCGTCTACTCCGCACTCTGCTGGAAGAACAAGTTCCAGATGAAAAGCAACCGTTTCGAAATCCCTCGGTGCTATCGTCCGTTGTTTCTATAATCAAAACTCATGGGCTCCTCTCTGAATCATTCTATCCGTCGATTGATAAAGGGCATTTAGGAAGCTGGAAGTCAGCTGTTGACGATTGGGTCGATCGGATACTAAAGCTCGTCTCAAGCAATTTGGTAAGTTTCAAAACCTGAGTATTGTTCATGATTTCCCCCTCCCATTTCTCATTGTTTATGCAAATTAATGGGTAGAAACTAATTGTTGAATTTGATATTTTGAAATTGATTGAATTTCTGCATAATGCATATGTGTGACGGTTGAATCCGCTGTCTCTGTGGTAGTATGGAATTGGAGCGTTAGAATTTGGACCAAGGATTACGACTCCGAATATGGTGTCATTTTGGCTTAGATGAGCTTGCATTCGAAACTGAGCTGCAATGTTATGATTCTGCACTCTTGAAAATCTTTAATATTTTTTGTGCTTGAGCGTATAGTTCAGTGGTCATTCAAAACTTGGAAGCATAATATATTGTGATTGTTGCAATAGGCGATGTCACGTGTGTAATGGGCCCGGTGATTTGGGGACTGGCTTAATTGGAATTCTGTTTATTTCTTGTTTAAGTAGTTAAGATGGTAAGGGTTTGGAGTCAGGGACATAGTGGTCCCATGTTTGAGTTGTGGAAGCCATTTTTTGCATAATATAAGGTAAGATTGTATGTAATAAATCTAAAGTGGTTCGATCCTTCACAAACCTATGCATAGTCAGGGCTTCTCCCACTGAGTTGCTGCTACGAGAAACAATGATTCGACCAGTTCAGGAGGGGGTTGGAACAAATTTTACTGTTAATAGCAAGTCCATTCTGAAATCCAGTTTTGTTATTTTAGGTAATGATTCGATGATGCATGATACTTATTATATGATGGCATGTGGAAGTGTGCTATTTTATAGATTTGGTTGATGAGTGATATTGTTGGGGAATCTGTCTCTTGTGGCCTTTGAAATACAATGTTTAAATCTACGAACACTTAGCAGTTGAATATGTGTTTCTACGTGGAAGTACAAAATAAAAAAATGTCACAATTTCAATACACGTAAATAAATTACGATCTAGATACTCAAATGTAAACCATTACCATTCATATGTGTTTAACATATTGCTAAAGTAAAGAGAATACGTATCCTAATGAAAGAAAATTCTTGAACAACTCATTTAGAGAGAGAATCCATTGGGTTATGAGCTGCCAATTGGAAATCCACTATACAAAAAGAGTCAACTCATAGGTTTGACAAGCAGATGTTCTAGATCTCTTAGCTGACAAACACCAAATACTTGACTATCAAAAGCCTTCTTTATATCTGCAGACCCACAGCTACTAAGATACTTTCTAGTTCCTTTGATAGGATATCTAGTTAACCGAACTCTTACCAATGTAACCTGACAACCCAAATCTGTGTGTGAGCTACATATTGAAACTCTGTAGGTTTGCAGGCGTAAAGGTTAGTTTCAGATCATAGGTGAGAAATCTCAAAACATCTAAGCTCTCATCAACAACAAATAAAAAAATCCCTAAAGGAAGTGATGGTTCTCTCAAATCTCACAAAGATGTACTCTAAGACTCTCAACAAAACTTTCTTAGATAACTTAATCTGATTTTTCGTCCGCATCAAAATGGAAGCAGGCTTGGGCTTTGAAAATTTGAAAGAAAACGCCAAGTCAAAGCATTTGAGTGAAGTGTGAAGTGGACACAACAACATTTTTGCCCAAATTAAACAACATGCAAGCATTGTGCAAAACAGTTTAGCCAAGACAGGTTTGAGCGGCTGTCAAGCTGCCATCATGTAAATCGACTTTATAACTCTTCAGCATGTGCTATTGTCTCATGTCCATTTTGCGGTTCAACTCTAAACATATGCAGCATATGATGCTATCGCGTGGGTCATATGGGGCTGATACAAAGCACTATGAGCTCACAAACACGAGATGAACAACCTCCTAGATAAAACTGTATTGCAATAGATTTTTACTCAAAAGTAATATCTTGTGATGCTCGCACGAAAATACTGGGGCTAGAATGAGTGAGAGTCCAACAGAGAGCAAAAATCCTTTTTTCTGCACATAACAACTATGAGCATAAAGCTTAGACTAACTCACAAGACAAAATAGAATAATACTCATGGTACAATGCAATGTTACAATATTTGCCAAAACTAAAGACCAACCTGATACGTTCTGATTTCTATTTCCCTGTAGGCAGTTAAAGGGTGTGCTGGGTAGGGCATTTGATCAGTGCAGCCGCTGTGCTTTGGGACACAAAGGACTATACTTGAACAGCTCATGTGGGTCGGGTCTGTTGGGATGTTGATTCTGGGAACCCATACTGCACCAAATTCATATTGAGAAGGCAGTCTAAGAAACACCTTGTCCAAATATCTTGTTTAGAGAAATTAAGAAATGGAAAATGAAATGTTACAGATTCTGTGTGGTTTGAAACCTTCAAAAAATTTTCTAACATATTATTTGGTGTCATTTGCAAATTTCCTTTTCTCCTCTGCCGTGCCTTTGCCATCAGACACCCAAGACCAAGCTGCACTAACCAGCAGTTCACCACCAACCACCATCATGGGCATACTGAGACCCACTGCATGCGGCTAACCATCAAGTCACCATCTGTAACAAGTGCCAATACCCCGACACAGTTTATCTACTAGAAAGATTGACTGACTGTTGATGCTCAATGATATCTCTGACAGGATTCTGAATCATATATCACCACCTACAGCTATCGCCAAGACCTGCTGTTAGAATCAGTCTATTGTAACCTATTAGTTCATCAATAGCACCCAATGCTGACAGCATACCGCCTCCTCCACTGCACTCTAGGAGAGGCACACATCCTCACTTTGCCTCTATTGGCAACTGAAAATGAGCTACCATCCAGTCCTTTAAATTTGTTACAATGTTTATCTGAGATTTTAAATTGGGAAGAGACTTATCCTCATTCAGTCTTTATCGAGATTCCTTTCTGCATAATTTCTATTAATTCCAGTTTACCCTTTGTTTTCGAGCATTGTCATTAGCCACTCTATTGTAAAGCAGCCCATGGGTGGTTAGTGGTTTTGGAGTTTTGCATGGCTTTGGTAGCCAATGTTTGATGTGATGGTTACTGATCTTGGTGACATTTGGAGATGAATGGGCAAATGGCGCTGTTGGTAGTAGGATGTTGGTTGGAGAGGCATCATTTTATTTGATGTCTAAGCATCCTTGCTGTTGATTGTGATGGTGTGGTTACAGATTGTGTTCAATTTTTAGGGGCATTGTTTTAATTGGTGTCCAAACTGCCATAGAATGGGTAATGATGACGGGGCGGTGAATTGTTTCAATGCCTAGATTTGAGGGACATGATTTTATTTTTTGCCCAGACTGACTTTAAAGGAGTCATGATGGTGAAGCCCTTGCTGAATTGCATTGTCTATTTAAGATTCATTATCAAAAGTACTATGGATGACATGGTCATTTGGATTATACCTTCTCGGTTTCCTTTTCAGAGTTTTACCGATGTGGTGGCCTCATAACAATGAAGCTCTTCCATGAAAAATTATTGGGACATCTAAGGCCTGCCTAGCCATGCATATGGGAAAGAAATTTGACCTTGAATAATCCTCAGAAAAGGGTTTGCCTTTGGCTAATAGATTTTATTGTGCAAGTTGAGTTCGGAATGGGACAATCTTCTGTTTCTTCCTTGCTACTATGTATTGGGGCTTGAATCTGAAGCTTGTTTCCCCTTGTGTATTTTGTTTGCTAGAGCTAGGAGTTTCTTAGATGACGTAGTATCTGGGGATTGGTTCTTCTAGAGGAAAGTAAGAGGAAATTCTCTGATTTCATTTCGCATAGCTGTTTTGTTTTTGTCTCAGAAGAACCAGGTAGTTTTTGAATGTGCTTGCTTTGATGGTGAATGCCAGATTTGGTGACTGCATTGAAATGTCCTATTTCACTTCTTGATTTGATGCTCTTTCTGACTAATCTTGATCTGTATATGTTGTGATTAGTTGGTAGCTTGGTTCTTCCTTGGGCACCTATTTTAAGGTAACTTTACTCTCGTTCAAAGATCAGAGAAGAAAAGGTCGTTGGTGGTGAGGGCAAGGGATCAGAAGGATAATTGATGGGGAAAACACGTGCAAGTTTTAAATTAATCGTCTAATGGAGTATTTTTAAATTCAATTATTTAGATATTTCAGGCATTCTTCAATACCTCATGCAAATGCAGCCTGAAATTTCTGGTTTATATTTGATTGCACTTAAGCATCATCTAAGCAATCAGAAACAAAGGTTTTCTGGATTTCTTTGATATTTATTCTAATTAATCCTAATGTGGTGGGACTTTATCTGCTATGGTTTGATTGGTTCTTTTATCTAGGAAAAAGTGGGGCATACAGAAACTATTTCAAGGATTGAAGTAATGCACGCTAGATGATATACTAGTCAGTATGTTTTCCTTACAGCTGTAAAATTTATATGTAATTCTACAGGAAATTTTGTTAATTTGCTCCCAAAGATGTAGTACTACCTCATAACTAATAATTTTTTTTTTTTTTGGGGGGGGGGGGAGGGGAGGGAGAGGGTTTCATAAAAAAATATTGAGTTTGATGTTCTTCATCCATTCACATATTGGGATTCAATAAGGAAGCATGAGAGCATTCTATCATTGGGCAACAATAGTATAAAGTAATTTACTTTCTTCAGAGGCTTAATATTTGATTATGTACATTTTTTTTTCTAGCCAGATAAATGCTGGGCTGGAATCTGCTTGCTTGGAGTGACTTGTAGTGAATGCAGTACTAGCCGCTTCTTGGCATCATATTCGGCTTGGTTTAATGAGCTGCTATCACATATTCAGGTATTTGAATTGACTTTTAGCCCTCATTTTGAGGATGTACTTGTGATTTATGCATGATAAAACATAAATTAAAATTAATGGTTTTCTAGTGTAAAATATTGAATAAACTACTATTTTTAATTTCAGTGCTTGGTATAAGATTTAGATACAAATTTATGGCATTTTAGTTGAGATTAAAATGTTAAATAATTTGAGAATATTTTTCCTGATTAAATAATTCAAACAAATTATTGTTGTAGAATTATCTCTTCTCTTTTTTCTGGTGATCAAAATTTCTTAGTTGCACATTTTTGGTATGTATTAGTAAATGATTTTGGTTGAATGTCTGCTTTTATTTCCTTTTTTCAATTGGTAATTAGGGTGTTTTTTGATGCAAAATTGTAATTATGGCTAATTTCCAAGTCTTTTGCATTCAAGGATCCCCATTGTTCAGATCTTTGTCATGTGGACATGCTCTAATCTTGGCAAATATCAATTCAATTTTACACACTACTCTTTCGTTAAGTGCCTTAGTAATTTTCTGTTTTTGTCTGAGGGTGCTATTTGTCAAAGTATTTCTAGTTGTTACTTAGCTCTGCATTCTTCTGATAGAAAAGCTATAAGATAGTGTTTGGCAAGTCAAATTTGAGTTCGTAGGCTAATTTTTGCTTGTGTACCCCCAAGGGGCAGGGGAAAGTGAGCCAGGAAAGGCAAGTCTGATTCCGTACTTGACTTCGTAATGAGATTTTGAATCTAATCTATCTATTCTCTTTCCCATACCATCTCGGTGAGGCCAATTCCATGCCCTTCCAGCCTTCGAGTGAGATCCGCCATGGAAATCATCCTCCTTCCTTTCCTGCCTCTGGAGCAGCGGATATTGCACTGTCAAAGACCGGTAAAGCCGATCCTGAAAGCGCTGACTAAGGAGAGAGATTCCCTCTATTCTATCTAAATCAAAAGGTATAGGAAGAAAAGCCTTATGCCACTGCTCCTTCTTCAAGAAGAGATTTTATGGCAAACCAGCCTTCTGAAGTGGAAAGGTAGATTGCCGGGGAATTTCTATTAATTTTTGGGATAGACCGTAGAAAAATCTACGACTTTCACAAAAATTCAAAGGAAAGAAATATCTAAGTAAACTGGCTGGCTTGATCACTAGATTTCCCTTTCTTATAATCCAAAGGCTTGATCACTAGATTTCATGTATCAAAAGTGACCAGGAAAGGCTCTTAACTTTTCTGAGGCTGGCTGAGAGAATTAGAATTCAATTTTGAGAATGGAGTCTCAATACTCTCTTTACTGCCATCTGCTTAACTCTCTTGTGACACTTTGAACTGATGTAAGGTTTAGAGAGAATTAATCACTCACTGAAGATGATAAAGGAGGAGCTGAGAGAAAAATGGGATGCTGAATAGTAGAGAAGAAGAAGAGAAGAGAAATCAGAAGAGAAAGAAAGACATAAAGGAAGAAGAGACAGAATCACATTCAATTACTTCACTCCTTCACAATTCAACTCTAGAATTATTTATGTACTGTGGCTACTGATTGATTATCCAATTTGGTAAAGCTTCTTGTTAGCCTATTCATATTCACCAAATATTGACAACTAACAATCTAACAACTAATAATTCTTGCTAACCTCCTAAAAATTTGATTAACTCCTATGTAACTACTACTCTTTCTATTGGATCACCTCAGAAGTTGATGGTTTCTCTGCTGGCCATGGTTGCTGCTGATTCAGCTGCACGTTGTAATCTCTTGTAGCATTGTTGTAGCAATTATCCCTCATTTGAGTGGATCCTTGTCCCCAGTGATCAAAAGATGGAAACTATTATGTAACTAAAGAATATTTTATCCTCTCAGGTTGCATCCTCTATAGGTAGATTAGTCCATCTGATCAAAAGCTGCTTGATGGAACAGTTGTTTCTCACAATCGATCATTGTTCCAGAATGGATTGACGAGGAATGATAAATTCATCAAAATTATCTGTTGCTAGTAATGAAGGTTTTATACTTCTTTGATTGCCAATGTATTTTGTGACTAATGAAACACGGAAAGTGGACTGGATTTTTGTTTTTGGAGGTAGCTTCAAGGTAGAAGCAACCTTCCACACTTAGCTATTACTGGAAAGGACCCATAATATGTTGATGCAAGCTTCAAATGTTTCCTGAGTGCCAAGTATGTCTTTATGGTTGAAGCTTAGGATACATCATCGCCTACTTTGAATGATCTTTCTTATATGTGTTGATTGGCATACATTTGCATTCTGTTTTGAGCATTGGCAAGCTGTTATTTGATGAGCTTACTAGTAGACTGTCTCTGTTGAAGTTGATGTTCTGCTGCTACTGATGTTGAGCAAATTGTTTGAGTTGCAGTGTGGAGGACTAGAGTCAAATAAAGCTTGGAATGGTAACATGTTTATGGTGATGTTGTATTGTATCACAATTGAGCTAAAGCTAGCCACTGAGACCATTGTTTAGGATGTTTCCCTGGCATGCATTTAAGATACGTTCTATGCATTGGTGCAATCTTGTTGTTTGGCCATCAACTTGAGGGTAGTGTCTGCTGTGAATATTTTCATGTTTGTACCTAAAACTTTAGAAATAGCTTGCAAAAAAAAGAGTTGTGATGTCTTTGTCACAAAATATGGAGGAAGGAATGTCAATGCTTGGTAAATCTGTCCACTACTACAATAATAGTGTCTTTCTTATTGGACTTTGGAAGAGACTCCGTGATGTCCACTGAAACATCAGTGCAGGCTTGTGAAGAACCGTTAGTGCTTTTAGCAACTCCAGATAAGGTAATCTTTCTGATTTACTGCATTTGCAAATATCACATGCTGCAACTTATTGATGAACATGGGTAGGAAGGCCTGGCCAATAAAATATTGCTTCACGTTTGTACGTACCCAAAACACCAGAATGACCACCAATTGCTGTATCATGCATCAGATTGGGCAATTTTGTTCTGAGTTCAGTTTCAGAGCCAACATATAGTCTGTCTTTGTGATTCAGTAGGCCGTTATGGTAAGTGAATGAGGGTTTTGCAGTCAAATCAATAAAAAATGTTGAAATTAAAGTAGTGGCAACAGTATTTCCTTCATAGCTGGCTGTGAGTTCTTGAAGCCAAGTAGGTTTGGACATGCAATCAGTTGTCTCCCATCTGAGAGAGAGCATCAATAATTGTGTTATCCACTCTGTTTCATATTGAATGGAATACTACAGCTCAAGTAATTTGATAAGGCTGTTGTGTTGTAGATTAGAGGGACTTTCTATTCTAGGAGATGCTTAGAACTTTCCTGGTCTGTTTTGATGAAAGTTGGATATAATGCCACCATTTGGTCATAGCCATCTGAATAGCCAGAGTCTATCACAAATGCTGATAACTCTTTTGACCTACTTCCAAAGGGTTTACTCAAGAATGCTGAGGGCTTGCCTTGCTGCTGTAATACTGCTCCTATCCCAATATCTGTGGCATCAGTTTCAACCACAACAGGTTGTATGAAATTGGATGATGACAAAATAGGAGCATGTTTCCTGGCTGCTTTTAGCGTTTGAAATGGCTACTTTGCTGAAGTGGACCATCGAAAACTGTCTGCCTTAAGAAGTTCTGTAAGAGGCTTTGCAATTGCACCATATGCCTTGATAAATTTTTCATAATACCTATTGAGACCAAGAAATCCTAGAAGAGTTTTAATGTTCCTTGGCTGGGCCATGCCACCATGGCTTCAATCTTGGTAGGATTTGTGGCAACACATTTTGGAGAAGTGATATCCCAAATATTCAATTGCTTTTGACCAATGGCACATTTGGACATTTTGGTATGTAGTTTGTGGTGCCTTAGAATTAAAAGGACAGTCTGAAGGTGTACCAAATGGGAGTGAAAGGTATGGTGGTATACTAAAATCATGGAACAATACTAAAATAAATGTTTTATGGTAAGGCACAAAGAAGTGATTCACAAGTGGCAAGTAGCTGGTGCATTGGTGAGGCCAAAGGGCATCACTTGAATTTTGTAGTGATCATTGTGGTTGTAAAAACAGTTTTGTGTATATCAAGAGGATGCATTTGAATTTGATGGAAGCAAAACCTTAAATCCAGTTAGGAAAAGAATTGAGCACATGTATTACAGCAAGAAGGTCATCTATTTTGGGAATGGAAACTTAGCCTTGGTTGTAATATCATGAAGTTGGTTGTGGTCTACACACAATTGCAAGTTGCCATCTTTTTTTTTTTTTTTAAACTAACAGGGCATGAAAAGCGAATGGACTGGAACTGGATTGAAAAGGAGAAGACTGCAACACTTGAGAAATTATTTCATCTTTTTGATGATGGCTGTATCTGTAAGGTCTAAAGTTAAGGGGTTTGGCATGTGGAATTGATGGGATTGTCCTGGAATCATGGTGGAGGTTGGTTTGGCTTCTTAAAGGCATCTTGATATGGGACAGAAGGGATTGCAAAAGAGGACAATGTGTTGTCTGTTTATCGATAGATGAGATGGCAAAAAATTGTGCTATAATGCCTCCACCATGAGTTACCAACTACTGCAATGGCTTGCCTGTTATGATAGACGACGAGGCTTAATCCGTTGTGCCTTGAAGGTCAATCTGTTGGCCCTTGTTTGGGAAGTAAATGTTGTGATTGGATAAATCAAAGAAAATGGGGGCTGTAAGCACTCATCCAATGAACACCCAGCACCATGTCACATCTACCAAAGGTAATATTATTGTAACTACTTGAATGGATGTCCCCTCATTTGCCATTCAAAATCAGTGCGCTTAGAACTAGTGATGGTTTGGTTGCCATTAGTTACTGTGACAACAAGAGGAGTGGTATTCTCTAATTTGGCTTTTGTAAGTGATGCTGCTTTAGTATCTAGGAAGCTCTGAGTGCTTCCATTATCAATTAAGATGGTCAGGGATTGCCAAGCGTGGCCTTTAATCTGCATGGTATTGTGTGAAGGTCTGCCAGACAATTAATGCATGGACATTTCCATGTGTTCATTGTAACGTCCTGGCACATTATACAAAATATTAAAACTTGATTATCAGATAAGGATGCTATGCTAGCAAACCTTTAAACAATCATCATAATGTTAACCATAATGAGGCTTCTACAAAAGTCATTAATCAATAAATCAAAGGTAAAACACTGTGCCTTTGCTGCACAAACTTGATATCACAAATAATAATTATGCATCACCATAGAAATCATCATGCTACCAATGCGCAACTCCAACTAACACAATTAATATGACATAAATCACACAATCAACATAAAAATCCCCTTCATAAATGAACATCACTGTAAGCCACTAATCGTTGAATACGCATAATCATAAATATTCCGGAAAACCAAAAGGTCTCTATCATCCTATACAATACTTTCCACGAAAATGCTATCAAAAGCCTTCGAAAGTTCACCAAGAACCTCAAGTCCCCTCCAAAGCTCTTGCTACTAAATCTAAAAGGGAGGAAAGCAAGGGTGGGTCTAAAGTTCAGCAAGTAAGATCCTTGAATATATAATGAATAACATAGGATTGGAAAATAATGAAGCTAAAAATGCAATAAAGCAAGGGCTACAACTACGAAGAATGAAACAAATATCAAATGGAGTCCGATGTCATGATTTGAAGGTAAAGAAATACAATGTGAGGAATGAATTGAATATCACTTCCATGTGTTGTCGGTGTGGGCTCACACTTTGCCTAGGGTACCTGACTCAAGGGGCTACCGTTTGAGAGGACACGTGATGCCATCGAACTTTAGAATGTATAAACCAAGGTCTAATGATATCCCCTATTGGCAAGACAACATTGGATATGTCTATATATTGTAACCCTATAGATCACTATCACAACATGTGGGTGGGCCTTCATAGACCTTTCATGCAAATAATAGTGGACATGCCATGAGCTTTATCAACTGTTAATTGCCTTATAATGGTTTACTAATAACATAATCTTTAGATGTATGATAACCCCACAATATCAGAGGAAAGGAATCTCAATGTAGAATTTGGATATATATAGAATCATGAATGAATTAGGATTTGTACAAGGTAGACTACATGAAAGATTCCAGGGTCCTTACTATTGGATTTTCTAATGTCTTCACACATTATTTTTAACCCATCCATAAGGATCGAACATGACAAGAGAATTGTATTAATGCTACAAGATTATTCCCATAACACCAAGGGCAGGAGTTTGAGCTATGGGAGTCTAACGAGGGGCAAACTACAATTTAGATTGTAATGGCCCAATTCGAGAAAGGAATATAGGCCAAGCTCCAAATAAATCATTTCAAAGTCATGCCTTAACAAATGATGGACCAATATGAACAACACGAGTTAGATTCCATATTCAATTGAGTTATTCTTTTCTAATGCTTCTGAGGATACAAGAAAATAGATAAGCTTAGAATCCATTCGAAAGCTACTTGATGCATTTCTAAGGGAATGACTGGGCAAGCAAGAATGGAAGCCATACTAGGAACAAATTCTAGGACATGAATAGAGGCAATGACACGAAGGGAGAATAATCCTCAAGGCCACTACATGTTCAAATAAGATAAATAATGCATGAAGGCAAGCAAATGTGTTGGGCCGTAACATAACCAACCAATAAGAAATGAATGCATAAGGATACTTACTAGCAAAATTCATTAGTTTAACAAATAGGCAAAGGATATTTACTTGTGAGAGGACAATAGATAACGCAGTGTACCTTGCAAAATAAAGAGAATCATGAAATACACGTGCGAAACATAGGAGTTCATAAAATGTACTTGCCCTGGCTAGTCTCCAAGTCCTTTGTTTTCTCTAATAACTGCAGCTTTCTCACATCAACATCTAAGCCATTACTTCTCTAAACTTGATTTCACAATATAGAGAAAATTGTTGCAACTATCCAGGGCATGACACCAGCACCTTGAGCATTCTCATGCTTCAGTGTATTACTTTAGGGCGATCAAAAGCATCAATTAGGACCCACAAATGAGCCTTAATATTGCATGTTGGATCCCAAAAATAACATTACTGAAATGAGCGCAGCTAACAACTACTGACAAAACAACCCTTTGATGTTTGAATGCTGCTCAAATGCCAGTCTAGCGTTTGATTACCACTCAAACACCACTTAACAAAATCTTTGTGGTGCAATATTTAACCGCATGGAACATTAAATAGCCATTAATTTACATTCACAAACCAACATGAAACCAATCTAACATCAATTTACCTCCCTAATTAACATGCAATCCATTTAATTAATTTATTACTATAATCCAACATGCATCAAAGTTTAACTATGATGTCCTTATTAAAACCACATGCAAGCTTATCTCCAGATAATTATACCCTATGATGCTCAAAACCTATTCTAAATTGGAATTAAGGAGATATGGACATTAACCTTCTCAAAAAGAATTAGGATAAGGTCACTAGTTTTCCAACCTTCCTTCCTTTTTCTTCTTCATTCTTTTTTCTTTCTTCTCCCTGCTTTTTTTTTTCTCTCCTCTATTACTGGCTGAACAGGGAGCTGGGAGCCACACGGCTCCCTTTTCTCTTCTCCTTCTTTCTCCATTGTTCTTCTTTTCTTCTCCTTTTTTTCTCTTTCTTCCTTTTTCTTCCTTCTGCCATTGCTCTTGGCTGCTTGCTACTCAAATGGTGCCAAACTCCTATTCCCAGATTATAATGCTAACCAAACTCGGCGAACCCTCCCAGGCCCCAGCTCATGTTGCATTTGTTTTTTCTTTATTGTTTTTCTTTTCTTCTTTTCTTCTCTCTGTCCTTTTTTATAACTAAATGTATTACCTCACAAACCTTGCCGCCTAGAGTCCAACTTATGGAATAGGAACCTTTGATTGATATAATCCAAAGATATTAAATCCAAACATGCTTGATCCCAGGCTTAGATATACACTAATTATTCACGATAACCCAAAATTTGAACCCCTTGTTCGAAACATGTCGTAAGCACATCCCAAAACATATTTCAATTAAATATTAATTTTTGCTGTGTTCGGGAAGGATGAATTGCTCCTGAAATTAATCTATTGATTCTCTCCAAATTGGTTGGACCGTAGGTGCAATGATTTACTTCATGGGCGAGGTCTTTGGTTCAAGTTGGTAGAGTGGAATAGCGATTTCAATGCAAAAATATTTACACTCTTCAATAGATTTTTTATGGCTTCCCTTATATTACCAGGCATGAGCATTTTTTTTTTTTTTTTGCAAAATTAATAGTCTTTTTTGGAATAATTACTAGTCAAAAATATTTTTTAATGCCAAAAATACTAATTACTTTTGGAATGGCAATTGGAATGATATTAACTCCTATTTATTCATTATCTATGTCACGCCAAATGTTCTATGGATACAAGTTATTTAATATCCCAAACTCTTTTTTTTTTGATTCGGGGCCGCGAGAGTTATTTGTTTCGATCTCTATATTTATTCGGATTGGGAAATCCAAGAGAAACTGCTATATCCTCTATTGAAAGGAGAGAAATGAATTTGGATATAATGTTGATTCAAAAGGATTTAACTCTTACAGAATTGATGAAAAAGGACATAATAATTATTGAACCAGTTCGTTTGTGTATAAAAGGTGATGGACAATTTATTATATATCAAATTATAGGTATTTTATTGGTTCATAAGAGTAAAGACCAAAATAATCAAAAAATATACAGAGAAATTTTGGATAAGAAGAATTTTTATGAATAAATTGCAAAATCGGAAGGTCTACAAGAAGATCAAAAAATACAAAATTGTATCAAGAATTATATACAAAAAAATGGGAAAGCATCCCCCGGTGTCGAGGGAATTGCACGTATAGAAATTCAAAAGAGAATCGATCTGATCCAGATCATAATCCATATGGGATTCCAAAAATTTTTAATAGAAAGTGTGGGTTTTTTTTTTTTTGGAAAAAATAACTGAACAGGTCCTGTGGGAAGGTACCACATTGATGCAAATATGAGAATTAGACAGAATTACACTCACTGGCGATGATAATGAAGGAACCAAGAGAAGAATGAGAAGCTGTACAGAGTAGATGTTGGGAAGAGAAACTAGAAAGAGAGAGAAGAACTGGAGACATAATAACATTCAATTACTGCACACCTTTAAAATTCAATTCTGGAATTATTTAAATAGTGCCTTTTTTCCATATTCGGTTAAGCTTCTTGTTAGCCTATACATGTGCACCCCCAAATTGACAACTAACAATCTAACAGCTGACAGTTCTTGCTAGCCTCCTATACATTTGTTTAACTCCTATCCAACTACTACTCTTTCTGGTGGATCACTTCAGAAGTTGATGGATCTCTGCTAGCTGTGCTTCCTGCTGATTCAGCACTTGCTGATTCAGTTTCTGTTTACTGTCTCTTGTAGTGTTGTTGTAACAACTCAGTGATGTACCCTGTACAACCTGTGATTTGGTCCACAAAGGCTGGGAATCCCTATAACCAATGACTAGCGCATGAAGGCCATTAACTTGTAATTAGTGCATATTGCCAATATACTTGTTAAAGGCTAAGATGCTGCAGTTCCTTGGGGTTTAGGCTCAAGTTGAGGCATACCTTCTCTTAATAAAAAGAAATCATATTTTGATATTTAAGCAACTTTTGTCATAATAAAAAAACAGCCGATTATTCTATTGAGCCACAGGAAAAACACCAGCAGCAAAAAAGTGGTAGCAGCATTAGAATTAGCGGAGCAGCAGATTACTTCATTGAGACAAATAATTATAGTAATAATAATGATTGCAACAACAACAATAACAATAGTTTGTACTACTAACAACAACAATAATAATGGTAATAATAATAATAATAATAGTACTAATAGTAACAGTAATGATGTAAACATTAAAACAATAAAAAAGTAACCCAAGCATTAGAATTAGCAGAGCATCAGATCACTTTATTTAGACAAATTTTAATGGCAATGTTCAAAAGAGAATCGATCTGATCCAGATCATAATCCATATGGGATTCCAAAAATTTTTAATAGAAAATAGACCACGAGGAATCGAAGAACTACAGAGGAATGTGCAAAAAGAATTACATTTTGAGAACCGAAAGCTTAACATTGCTATTACAAGAATTACAAAACCTTATGGAAACTCTAAAATTCTTGCAGAATTTATAGCTGGACAATTAAAGAATAGGGTCGCATTTCGAAAAGCAATGAAAAAAGCTATTGAATTAACCGAGCAGGCTGATACAAAAGGAATTCAAATACAAATTGCAGGACGTATCGACGGAAAAGAAATTGCACGTATCGAATGGATCAGAGAAGGTAGGGTTCCCCTACAAACCATTCGAATACGGTTCGAAATGGGATTATCAAAATCTTTTCAAAACTCTCAAAATCCCCTCGAAAAGCAATGAAACGTTGTGCCTACAGGAAGAGGCATAGAGCCATTGTGCTAGAAAATCGTTAGGAGGCCTAGTGGAGTGTAATGGTCATAGACAAGTATAACAATTCCGTAATGTCCAAGCAGCTTTCTACACTTTTGGGGCATCTAGCTCCATCATACATCTGAGGATGGGGTTGATATGTTGAGTGGAGATACCGAGAGGTGCTCGAGCGTAAGACCACCGGATTCGACGCTTCAAACGTTCTTTGGGCGAGCCTCGAGTATTCTGCTTCTGGAATCTGCACTTCAAGTCTTCGTCGTGTGTAAAAATTTCAATCCTTCAAATCATTATAGAACCCCTATATTCTCATTTAACTCACTGAACGGCACGTCAAATGGGTATAAATTTACATAAAAGTGACCCATAACTCAATACAATCGATCAGACAATTCTTTTCAGGCTTGGGCTCTTAAGGGTTCAACTAACTCCGAGATGGTACCCTAGACTCATCACTTTCTTCCTAAAGTCCGATGTGCGTATGGTCAAATAATTATATAACAACTTATCCCCCGAAAAACACAAAAAATGATATAATATATCAATGTTATTCTATAGTAATAATTATAATCGTGGTACATCACTAGAATCATTTGAATTCAGCAAATATTTTGAAATATCATTACATCTCATTATTATTTATTTATATTACAACAACGTAGCATTCTCATACATTATATATTCTTTCAAACTATACATCAGTGGCCCTTGAATAAGAAAACTAATATAAGCCCTGGCCCCGTACGAAAAAATGATGAGTCTCATGTGCATGCATGCATAAATGAATGCCCTTTTCGTTAACTTGCCTGACGGTATGATTAAATTTCAGATTCCATATCATACTACTTTTGCGGGTAAATTTTAATACATCAATAAGACAACTCTTTCATAGTATAAAAAAAATAAAAAATTTTGCTGTTTTATAATATAAGGTTAAAAATGTGCATATTATAAGGTCATTTTAATATTAAATGGCCCTAATTTTATTTTATTTTATTTTATCATTACATGAATTAGTTGGCTTGAAATGGAAAAATAACCAAAAAAGAAAAATATTTAAAGAATCATTATGAGAGTAGTAATTGTAATAATATTAAGAATATAATAATAGCAGTAGTAATTGTAACAATCACAACAATAATAATAGTAACAGTAATGATGTAATAGTTATAATAATTAAAAATAAGTAGCTGCAGCAGCATTTGGATAAGTAGTTGGCTGACAACTGGGGAGAAAAATTGCAAACAAAGGTGCAGCACAGAGGAAAAAACACAGCGGTGGCAATGTCAGTAGGGGAATCAGAAGATAAAGAGGGGGAAAAAGAAGCCACATCATCAAGACGGCAAACAACAGTGAGGAGGAAGAAGAGATCCATACCTGGAATAGAGGTCAACTCAGCCGAGAACAGCCAAAGGAGACTCAACAAGAAGTTGTGCAGTAGCCGAGTGGTTGAGGAAAGCCTTCAAGCATGTCTAAATGGTTTTAACTTTTAAGAGCCATTCTGTTGATTGATAAGCAACTTCTGCAATAATTGCATATATTTCCAATGTCAGCCTAATTAAGTGAAACAAGAGGACTGCCAACTCATGACCATGTCAACGAACCTAATCATTGACCAGGTACCAACACCCCAGCCAATGTATTATAATCTGCATATGCATCCGACTGCTGCAATGGTTGACGTTCAACTACAGCAATAAATGAGTGACACTGGTGATCAATGCCCAACGCTGGTGATTAGAGACTAATGACCAACCAGACTGACAATAAACTAGCAGCAACTGATTACTTACACCCATGCTAAACAATCATCAGTTGAGGTTGGTCCCTACAAGAACCATAATTGTTAGATTTGCTATCAAACTTATTAACCTATAATATCTCACGTGATCCAATTACGCTAGAATTTGAATTAGGATTTTCAGTTTGAATGAGTTTTAGTTCAAATTTTGTGCAAAAAATGGACTATTAACATATTGAATATTTGTTCCATCATGAAGTTGACTCCAAAGTTTAAAAATGGGCTACTGCAAATAGTTTTAACATCCTACGTGGTCCACATGAAGCATCTTCTGGTATGCTTAATTATTAACACATTGACAAGCTCCATTTCTTTTGGATTTGGTTTATTGATGAACTATGTCATCATTGATGAAGGTAGCACCAAGATGTTATATCCCTACCCTTGTGTAAGTTTGGATTATCTTATGGAATTGATAAAGTGATGGTAAGCCGCTCTAATGCATAATGCATAATCAAACTGCTGACATGAATTCTGCTTGAAATCACTTTCAAGCGATTATGCATTGTGGATATAATATTTTGATAGCCATCACATTGAATGCTGAAAAGCTATATGCATAATGAGGTCAAAATATAGGTTGGGGTACGTTATAATATAATCAATTGCGATTCATGACAACATTTACATATTTATTTTTATTCTATTTAATTTTATATTGGTGTTCGTGTGCCCATTAATTATTGAAACAAAAAAAAAGGGGGGGGGGGGAAGGAATGAAAAATTGATTGCTTTTATGTTGGCATAATTTTACCACAGTTTGGGGTTTAGGATTAGAAGCTTCACCTTGGGGATTTTGTTGACTTTCGACCGTATTTTGTGTCGTGATATTCAGATGTCATAGCATAACACCTGGTTTCCCATGTTTTAAGCAGCTATCAAGTGGTTCTCAATTTGTGAAGGTAGCTTCTTGTGCGTCTACATCTGATCTATTGACAAGGTGGGGTTTTATTTCTTTTTCTTATATCTTTTGACATCTAATCTTTTTGTGTCTATCCATGTGACTTTGAGTAGACTAGTGGTGAATTTCACTTGGTAGTATTTTCTTCCTTGGACACGAGAGGGTGAGTCTTGGTACAATGGTAAAGTTGTACTATTATAATTCGGAAGGTCATTAGTTTAAACCATAGAAACATCCTTTCAATGTCCAATTCTTTGTATATCTTACTCCCCCTATATTTTACTATGTGGGTTACTCGTGTACGGAGCTATCCTTTTTTTGAAACTCTCCTTAGAAATCTATACTGTACATCTGTTTTGTGCTAATGTCATTGTATCACACAAAACAAGTCCCCTTTAAAACAACAGATATGACAACTGCAAAATTGCTATTTTCTCCTCCCAAATCCATTGTAATTCATCCTTCCAGCTTTTTTATTTTATGAATTCCTTTAAACTGAACTACTAAACGATATCTGGCTTGCAGGTGGAAAACCTTAAATTCATCTCTACATAGTTGTTTTTACTTCTAAACTTTGTATTTATTTATAATTGCTGCATTGTGACATTGTCGCATTTTATTCATCATCAGGTTGGGTGGATCCCCAAATGTAAAGAAAGATGGAACATCTCATGCTGGAAAACTTGTACAGCCAATTCTGAAGCTGTTGAACGAGGATCATTCTGAGGCTGCATGTGTTAGTGCTATTAATACTTCTTAGAGTTGCATACATGTCAAGTAATCATGTCGTCCCCTATATTCATCAAGAAAAGGACTGCATGAGATGGAACATCTCATGTCATCCCCTATACTTCTTAGAGGCTGCATGGTTTGATAGAACTTGTGAAATAGGAATGTTATTGGTGTATTGTTGCCCTCATATTTTATTTGGTGATGGCAAAACCAAAGTCATGAAGATTTTAAGGACTAGTATTACCTTTTTTGAAGGCACACTTCAAATTCCCCTTATTCTTTGGTTGATGACTTGATCTGTTAATTTTTCTGTTCTGTGCTTGCTAGTTTCCATTGTATGCTTGGGATGCCACCTTGCCTTCCTGTTTCTTGTTATTAAAATTTCTCATGCAGATAAAACAACCTTTTTGTTTACAATCTCCTTGAACTCCCACAAGTCAATGCATAACCTCTTGTCAGCTTTTGGAGAATTGGGTTATTTACGTACCAAAGAACTCTAAGGTAATTATGCCAAATAGAGGTCTTTTCCAGTAACTTGCTACTTCACTTTTAAATTCTGTAAGCTTTGATAGTATTAGTGCCATTCAATTTGGGGTTATTTAATAAGTAAGCCTTTATTTGCGGATTTGGTGATACTCCAGGCAAAAGCTCAAGCAAGAACTCAATTCTCGTCAAGATGCAACTTGACAGTTTTTCTAGGACAATACGCGGAAACTTTCATTCAATAAGCATCTTCATTCTTGATTTTTTGTTAAAATTGTCAATCACATGAGCTAGAAATCTTGACATTCTTTTTGTAGAAGAAAAGTGGCTCCGAGTAGCAGATAACATGTTCAGGGGAATACTGTCATAAAGAAGCCATTACGTGGATGATGAATATTTTCCTGCTATTTTGAATTGTTTGACTATCTGTTAAATAACCTATTCAGTTTCCTCTCATAATTGTCAATCTCTACTTAAATATATTTATTTTTTGTTTGACACACCTACACTTCCCCTCTGTAAAGCAGCTAATGTAAAGAAGCTTTGCCATTTACTTTTTAGCATGGCACGCAGCTTGATATGCACTTAGAATTATTTTATGCTGAAACCAACCGAAAATCTAAACAGCTAGCAATACCATCTCATCTAGCACTTGCTTATTCATGGCAGCTGCTTTTTTCTTATTCAGAAATCTTTCTTCTGGCAAGCTGTATCTGTGAAACTATGCCTTGAACAAATCATGAAGTTCCAATAGCCCCCTTGCACTATCTGCATAGGAAATTCTGGGTATATGTTCTTATAATATAATTATGAGTATGAGCTTGCATTGTTGGCATATGAAACTTTATGGATATATTAGTGTTTGAATTGTACATATGAACACTAATAACTCACCAATCTCTATCTGCATCTGAATCTCTCTGCCTCTCTCCAATAAAAGTTCTTTAATGGTCAAATATGTGGCATATAACTTTGTAAGTCATTGTACACGCAAATTTTAAAGTTAAAACAGAGCATGACATTGCAATGGTGCCACATGTGGGCCAAGCATGGAAGAAATTATTTTTTTATGCATATTGTTATCGAGGCTTGATATTGACATTTTTCGATATCACGGAAAAATTACGATATGTTGCCATCGGAAATATATCGTAATATATCGGCTGATATACTTGATTTTGTGTCGGTATTGGGCCTCTAATACCGATATTTTTTGATATTACGTAAAATCATGACATTTTTGTATCAGTAATATGCTTGTTGATATCCAAAATATTGATATATATATGCACGTCAGTTTACATTTCACAAAAGTTTTTTCTTTCAATATATCATGTGCCAATTCATTTTGTTAGATATATTTGATATCGATGTAGTCGTGACCGATACTGATATGGTTATAACCGATATCAATATTTTTAGTTATATACCCCATATATGGCCAATAGTACTTGTTAGCTTTTGATCATCAGGAACCTATTGCTTTTGATATATCTGATAATGATGGGTATTGTCCAATATGTTCGATATTAATATAGCCATGACTGATACTAATACAAATATTATCATTTCTTGCGCCAATGAAAGCATCTAATTTCCATTTAATAAAGCCTTAATATTTTATATCCTCTTCTTTCATTTGAACATCTTTTTGTTTGTTTCATTTGATGAAAAAACTTCATATCATCAAGAGCCCTTTTAATGAAGAGAGTTTGAAAATTTCAGAGGAGTTACCTCTGGAAAATAATTGTGATTGTCTTTTCGGTATCCTTGTCTTTATTGGTGCCTTTTAAAACTTTGATTCTCATGCTCTTTGATTTGATAACCTTTAGTTATTAGAGCCTGTCAGGAGGTGGGGGCTGCGTTAATTATTTTAGAGAAAATTATAAATCTTCCTCAGATCTGTTGCCGAATGATAATTGTCTTGGAAGCTTATAACACGAAATTCTATGGAATTTTATAAGACAGAAAGGTGTTGGAAATTCAGTTTGGTTTTGTGCCAAGTCTAGATCAACCATAGAGGATATTTGTTCGGCAATTATGATGAATGGAAATGTGTAGGGGATAGAAGAGGGGATCTACATGTTTTGTTCTTATGATGTATAGAAAACTGTAAATTACATTATTGAGTTCTATAGCGAACTTTTGTTTAGAAGTGAGTAGTAAATATGGAGATGCCACCAAAGATAACTATGACGTAGATCTTCTTATAGTGTAGATCATGTATTCAATTAAGGTGGTTGTCGGCAAACTATAGATTTTCAAATGCTATATGTTTCATAGTAGCAATATTAGTCATTTGCTTTAATTATGGTTGAATTAATGAAATTTATCACAATGAATTTCCATGGAATATTTTGCTTGTCAATTATCTTATCTTGAATAAATTAGAGGAGTAATGCCGAGAGACCAGAGACCATAGATGCTTTAGATTTAAAATTTCGTGATAAATAGGAGTAAAGTGAAACATAATTCTAATTTGTAATTTAAGGCTGGATATTGAACAGGAAACTGAAATTCGTGTCATGGAGCAATAAGGAACTATTTAGTGTTGCAATGGATGTCATTGTAGACTATGATAGAAGAAATTGGGAAATTGACTATAATAGAATGCACTAATTTATGTAGGATTGTTAAAATGGGTAAATATATCCAAAAGATGATGTGATTCAAATCCTTTTATTCATTGAAAGAAGAATTTTACAAGATGGCCATTATAATTGCTATATTACATTGTGTAATTAATATTGTGTAATTGAAGGACTATATCTAGCAAAGTAGTGTAGGTGAAATCATGATGCAAAGGTACAGTAATGGTGTAACTCTAAGTGCTATTGTGCGAAACTAACAAATTCTAAGGAAGCTAGCAATAGTATTTATAGAAGTGTCAGATGAGGGATGGGTGTAATGTAAACTATAAAGTGTTAGAGAGGAAAATACAAGTTTTAGAGCAGGCCGAGCTTTAGTTTTCCGATGATTGGTTGGGACCTCTTTGAAGGTGACTCGATAACTTTCTGTTTAGGTTGGTTGTGTATCAATGGGAAAATGAATTTCATTTAGATTAGCGGAGGAGGTGGGACAAATGTAAGATGACTTGGAGTAAGCTAGTAGAAAGAAATTGTCTACCATTTAATTTTTTGAGAACGTTCCTCTAAATCCAGCAAGTCGTAGGAGTGGATTTGTGTAGCTAAACCAAAATTAAGACTGTAGATGTTGATGCTGGCATGTGGATGTAACTTTGATTGCATAGGATTAAATTGTGGTGTTCTGGTGTCATTGGCATATCATGAGTAATTGTAGCAGTGTTGCAGCAGTTGTGGGCTTGTCGTAATGCTCATGCATCCTTCAAATACAGGTATGCATCATCTGAAACAATACTCTGTGGCCAATATTTTATTGAATGGTTGCTGCCTACTATCGCACATGCTGTGCAGATATTGTAAAGAACTGGCACGTAAGCTGGGGGTTGAGTAGCTGACAACTAAATATTCATATTTGGGGGTTAGTAAATTGAATCTCATACTGCTTCGGGGATTAGAATGCTTTGAGAACATGTGTTGTCATAACATTTTTTAGCGTATTCTTTTCCTTTTTTATGTCAAGAATGTACAAAGCAACAAAAATCTGATAAATAGGCTCAGTTTTTACGTGGGAAGAAAATAGTTGTCAGAAATACAGTAGTTGCAGGACATGCAGTTGTTGCCAAAAACAAGCTCAGAACAAGGAGAGTCCTCATGCAGCCATTTTGTACCATCTTTGTATGAAAAGGAATAGGTTGATATTGTGGATGCAATTTGGGAGTCAGACATTCTTTATCTGAATAAATGTAGTGAAGATTGTTTTAGAATTTACCCCTCTCCCGGTTGTTCACAGCTTGATTTGTAGATTGTGAGACTTAGATATTGTTTCCTTGCTGTATGTGTATCAGTCCCAGGGATGCAAGTTTTAATAAGTTATTGATTGAGCTTTTCTCTAATGAATAATATTAATGCTGACTGTCACTTAAGTAACAAAATTTCTCTCAGTTCTGTGTGATAATTTATTGCCTTTTCTTTTATCAGTCTTGAGGTCATATTCTTGTGTTTCAAGTCCTTTCATTAACCTCTTGTCATGATTTTATGCAGGAAGCAGGAGCTTATTTATTGTCTACCATCATAACTGTTTTCCCATCTTCAGTTCATCGTTACTACAACAATGTACATCCTAAAACCATTTCCTTGCTGAGATTGTATTGATTTTTATTTGTGGGGAATGATGGTGTCAACAAAGCTTTAACACCCAATGCAGGGTAATAGTTAGAAAATGAAATAAGGTGATATGACAGAGCATCAGTATATTTTTACCTGTGTCTATTGTCCATCTTGACCTAATTTTATGGCTTTGTATTGCTGAAATAGTCTATCTGCAGTGTGAGGATAAGGCTGCGTATCTGATCCTCCCTATATCTCTTAATGTGACATTCTTGTGTATTGGGCGACTTTTTTTTTATTCTGCATCATTGCAATGCCTTGGTAACTTTTGGGGCTTGCTAATGCTTCTAATTAAAGGCCTATAAGTTATGTGAGGTGTAGATTGGTAATTGACATTGTTAGATGCAATCATGGCAAGGGCAACAGTGCTTCATATGTTATTATGCTCAATTTGGAGGATGTGGTTATTCAAGGAATCCTCTGAGTTGATTACCTAAGTGGTCTAATGAATGGTCAGAAAGCATGAATGGAAGTAAGGTTGCCTTTGCTTGATTTACTAGTTTCTACCACATTATTATTATTTGGCTGACTGGTTGATAAGTGGCAAATCTTTGTATAAAAATGATGACCATAAAATAACTTCGCAGGTTGAGGATGCTTTAGTTTCAAAAATCATGACTGGAAACTGCACTCCTAAGCTGTTGAAGGTGTGCCTTCTGAATTCCTTGCTAGTGCATGTCCTGATTCACTGAGTTTTATGGTGAAGTACTTAGCAGTTGTCCTCTCTTTTATATTCTTTTATTTTTCAGAAGCTTGCTTGTTGCCTAGCATTGCTTCCAAAATCTCGGGGAGATGAGGAAAGCTGGTCTTTGATGATGCAAAAGATATTATTATCAATAAGTAGTCAGTTAAATGAAGCCTTGGAAGGCTTAGAAGAGGGTATGTAATGCTATAGCCTTGTTTATTTCATTTCTGAAATTAATATGGATATGGCAAGCTAGTCTGTACCTTTTGCAGAATCCAAACATGATGAAGCCATTGCATTACTAGTTCCAGCAGGAAAAGAGCCCCCACCACCCCTAGGGGGTCAGCTGATGTGCAGAGATGCATCAGACATGGCAACAATGAGGTCTCGGCAATTGCTAGTGCCTGCTGTCTCCACCCTAATGCAGTGCTCATCTACAATGCTTACCAGTTCTTTTCCCGTTCAGGTATTGCACTTTCTAAAAGAGACTGCTGCTTGTTCTGTGTAGCAACATACTGGGCTTGTGTTTGACTTCTCTACAAATATTCTGGAAATAAATATGTCAACGTGCTTGAAGAATTTCATTTTTGGACCTTAGGTGATTGTTCCTGTTCCTGCATTATTGGCAATGGTTAGAAGGGTGTTGCTGGTAGATGGATCTTTGCCACGGTCCTTACTTTCATTTACAACTGCTATGCAACAAGAATTTATTTGTTCGCAGCTTCCGGTTCTACATCTATACAGTTTAGAAGTCCTTGCAGCGGTGGTGAAGGGAATATCCAGGTATACCTTTTTAAATCACGGTATGATTTAGCTGTTTGTTAAAACATATTCAATTTTTAGGTAGTTGATTGTCTTATTAAGAGACTCTTTATGCTTATTGATTCTTTAATCTGTGATCTTGGAAGCAAATTTAACAACTTCTGTCCTGAGTTCAGGGATCGAGTTCCATATAGGTTGTGGAATTTCTCACCTCACTTCACTAAAATACATTGCCTTTATCTAATTCTTTCTGGAGAGTGATTGCCAGAGGACCATATAGCATATAATCACACTTTGTTCTTCATGATTGCCATATGATATTCCTATCATTCTCTTCATTTTATCCACATATTAAAAATGAAGTGCTTATCTAAAAGGTGGATGCAATTTTTGAGTAGTTTTCAGAATTCATATCTGCTTTGGCGAGGATCCATGTAAAGAGTTTGTACCTTTTCAGATGCTTTTCCTGCCTTTGCTTTCTTTCTACTCTTCATAAGGCCTTGTTTCTGTTTCTTCTGTTTGAGATGGGATTTAGGTTCTTGTAATTCCTTACCTATTCAAAAATCTTATTGATGGAGAGATGAATGACCCTGCTATTTGAGCCTTTTCACTTATCATCCGTGGTTTAGTTGCTGGTATTTGAACTAAGATGATGGTTGTATCTGTTTTTGCTTTTCTTGTTCATGCTCCAAATCCTGATTCTATCCTTGGGGTTGCTATTTAAAGGGCTTAAGTTGTCGTTGGCATCATGGCTTCATCTTTCATGAGTCTTGCTGAATTTTTATGCTGATAAAGTATTGTCTGACCATGTTGTTGTGGTGCGGCCACTTTGGAATGTGGGCTTTGTTTTTTTTTTTTCTAGATCAAATCGGTTGATTTCTTTGGAAGAGGATTCTTAGTACATCTGATGATCATCAGTGGATTTATGCCAGTTGATTTGTTGACTTGCTTTTGATTTGACCTGTGTTTTTGGGGAACGGATAAGGATGGAACCCTTCCAACAGTGTGTTATATTTGCATTATTGTAGTGTTTGGAGAGATTGATGCAATATATATATATATTTTTTCTTGGGATCAGTTCCTTCCCTTGTATAAGTTATGCAAGAATTTTTTTCTCTTTTTTTCCTGGCATTCTAATGATGCTACAAGTTAGCATACTTTGGCAAGATTAGAACAACATTTTGTGTCATAGGTTTCTTCCTCATGTTTGTTTTCTTTTCTCTTTTTATTTTGGGTAGGCTCACATTCTTCTATAATTTTGTACTTTCTGTCATTAACGAACTCTTCCTTACATGAAGGAAATGAAATGGAAGTGCACTTGGGTTTATATCCTCGACTAGGTCACAATATGCAAGATCGTTGTCAAGCAACTTACCTTACATAACGCAATGTGAACATCTCATAATAAGACATGATACTAAAAAAATTAGATTTGATATCTGGTTTTGCTAAACCAAATCCTGACTTGGGATTTATTGTTTTTCATCCTTGCTATGCCCTTCAAGAAGGTTAAGGATGAATGAATAGATGATGGTTGTACTTGGATGAGCCATTGGAAGACATCATTTTATTCTCTTCAGAGATGTTTGAGAAAGAGATGCGAGGAATAGTTTAGGAGAGGAGAGACAGAGATATTGTTTTACTCAATTATCCTTGAGAGAATAGCATCCTCAAGTGTATTTCTTTGGATAATGGAGAAAAGAACCTCACTTATAGGTCTATAGGTGTAGTAGGTACTGCATTTGGAACTACAGCATCGGGTATCCATTGTTCCATACGTGTTTGCATGTGCATGTGTGCCTTCCTTATGGATTTCTCTCCTTAAGTAGAGCTAGTACTGGAATCCCTCCCTTAACAGGTGCTTGAACTGGGAAATCTAGGGATGTTTCATGGAGGCCTACGGTTGCTGAACCTGTGGATCACTATGAGAAAGAGATCCGCAGAAAGCTAGGCTAAGCGATCTGCCGAAAATGTGGGATGTAAAAATACATCAATAGGGGAGCGATCCACCTTAGGTGGAAGTACCGGCGTGAGCCGTGGTGTATGAAGCGGAATCGAGAATGTCGGCTTGAGTAACGTAAACATCGGTGAGAATCCAATATCCCAAAAACCTAAGGGTTCCTCTACAAGGTTTGTCCATGGAAAGTGAGTTAGGGCCTAAGATCAAGCCGAAAGTTATAGTTGATGGATAGCAGGTGAATATTCCTGTACTACCTCTTGTTGGTCCTGAGGGACGGATGAGACTAAGTCGAAAGATGGTTAATATTACAGGATTTTATGTTAACCAACGCTGAGTCTGTTTAGGGTTCCAAACTCAATGTTGGAAACTAAATACGAGGATTGCGCTCATTGTTGGACTTAACCCAACACCTTATGGCACGAGCTGACGACAGCCATGCACCACCTGCTTGCCGCTACTACTAGAATTGCTTTTGCTTTCTTTTCCTCCGGCTACTAAGACGTTGAAAGGAGAAAAGCCTATGCGAACTGTGGGTATGTTGAATCATTCACAACACTATATATANTGATATTTAATGGTTATTGCCATCAAGGGTATCTAAGAAATTGAATTTGTATATAACTTAAACAATGTGTCAGCAAATCTGAATCCTACATACATACATATATATGTATGTATGTATGTGTATATATGTATGTATGTAGGATTCAGATTTGCTGACACATTGTTTAAGTTATATACAAATTCAATTTCTTAGATACCCTTGATGGCAATAACCATTAAATATCACACTAACTGCACGTCACATGTTTGAGATTGTCTAACATATCTGGTTATGTCCCAAACAAAAGTCAATTTAAAAAAGCGAAGCAAAGCCTGTCAATGCTATGCCGCATACCAGTTCGGTAGCATGCTTCATATCTGCCTCTAGACCTTGACTTGACATGAGCCATCCCAGTTGACTATAGATAGTTTGCTTCTTGCTTATCAGTTAATAGTTAATTGTGGGGATGATATATCACAGTCAATTTGCAAGAGTATCCTGTATGCATGTTAGGATCTGGTTTAGGAATTTGGTGTAGTTAAGGGACATACACTACTCATTATTTATAGTTTAGCAGACTGTTTAGTATGCTTTGAAGTTCAAGGCTGTATTCGGATCTCAATGTTTTTGGAGGGAAATCTATATGCTATCCTTCATTTTCAAATTTGATATTTCCATGTTTTTGATTAATGTTGATTCTTATGATAATATTGTACTGTCAAGCTTTGAACAATTTTTACTGTATAGATGCTTATGTTCTTCCTGCTTTCTTTGCAGTCAACTTTTGCCTCATGCTGCGGATATTGTGCGGCTTCTGATGGAATATTTGAAGAGATGCAGGTTCTCAGAATTAAGGATAAAGGTTTACTCAATCATAAAAGTTCTACTGATCTCCATGGGAGTTGGTATGCTGTAATTCTTCTATGAATTATGTACTTGTTTTGTTAATGACTAAACAATTTTTTACATCCACCAAATTTAATCTATTTGTATATGTGTACTAATGCAAGTATACCAATCCGTGTCTAGTCTTTTGGCTATTTAACTTTTCCTTTCTTGGACTTAAATCCCAATAGTCATTGTGGTATCTGGCCTTCATGTATTGATTGGGTTTTCTTTTTGAGTGAGTATTTAAGCTAAAATTTAGCTATGGACTAATAATGAGGAATATGGTTCTGTTCCTAGATGGGTCGCAGAATACGAAAGCTGCAGTCTCATTTACTTTTGAGAATATGTTGGATATAGAATTCAATGCCTTCTGTCCCTTTTCCCTTCATTTTTGTTCTTGTGGTGGCTAACTTGACTTCTGCAATACACTGCCATGACAAAAAGGACGGGAAAAAGAAATGCAAAAGACCATTGTCATGTCCAATCAGTCTCAAAGTAGCTTAGACCATATTTTTTTATTGTTTGATCCATCTACAAACGTATGCATGTAATTCACTATTAGCAATAGCCTGATCTTAGATGACATAAGCACTCTGAAATAAATCAGCCATTACATGAACCTCAGTCCTCATGATTTGGATTAGTCTAAGAAAGACTAAAAAAGATAAAATAACCACAAGACAAGGCATTAATTGTTATACTTGCATTTGTGCATAAAACTTGTAGATTATTTTTATTGTGCATGAAAAATAGTTTAAAGGGACCTTGGATTTCTAGACATGTTTTCGATGTTCATAGGAAAGAATGAGGGACAATGATGAGGTGAGATTGGTTTTGACATTGTGGAATACATTTCTAATAATGACACATGAATGATGTGCGAAAGCAATAAGCTGTAGGTGCATAATAGTTTAAGTTTCTAGAATTTAGAGATGGGTATCGTAGTAAATTTACATGGTCTAGAGGAAGGGATCTCATCAGCTTACAGAAATTTAGTCCCATGTATATGAAGGATCATTTCTTAATAGTGTATCAGAGGCTGGGTTGTAGATTGATCTCTGACTATTTCTGATTTGTCAGAACCAGGAAAATTTTTATACAGAAGAACTCTCCCTTAAGATTCAATAACACGTGGCTGGAAGTCAACAACTTCCTTGTCCTTGTCAGTGAATGGTTGCAGGTTATTCTCCAGCTTTACTGTGATATGGATTCGGTGGATTCTCCTTTGTAGAGGATCCAACTTTTAGATTGGCAGAAAACTTATCCTCACTGCACATTGGCTAATACTTTCGTAGTCTTAGATCATTAGATGGCAAAGCAAGGAAGTGGACAAAGTCAGACTTGCATAAATTACTTGCCCATGTATGCATTGCTGAAATTCCCCAATTATTTTTGGCTGGGGTGGTGGAGTTGTCGGAGGCCTATTCAAATTTCAATATATGCTTCTTTTTAGTTGTAAACTCAATGGAGGGTATTTGAGGACAATAATGATGATGTATGTTCATATCGTTGGCTGTAATGATGATATGTGGGGATTCTAGTAAAGAAGCAAATGCTGCGGCTGAAATGGTTTCATTGACTCTAATGTTGCAGGCTCTTGGTGCCCTTAAAGTGCTTAGACCTGCCAAATCCCTAAGTTGCTAGGTACCGCAATAAGCTCTAGCCTGTGTGAACCACTAATGAAAAAAATCTATTTTAAACAGTTGAAGTCAATTATGACTCATAATACGAAACATCTTCGAACAGTGAAGAATTTAATTCAACAATCAAGTTTGATGTTTTTGTATATGCATTGCAAAGAACAAAGAAACCATGATTTCGTGGTTGTATATGTATTATTCCTATAGGATGTAAAATGGTTAGCGAAAGGAGGGAGGGACAGGACAGTACAATTGTAGATAGATGTTGTGAAAGAGTGACATGAATGTTTGCTCTGGGAAAGTTGTAGAAAAGAAGGAAGTACAAGAACAAGAAGCAGAGATTCAGCTCTTTTGCTTTCTCCCTGCTTCTAGAGTGAAAGTAGATTTCGCCTGATCAGGCATACCATGAATATAATATCAAAATCCCAAATGTCCAACTGTAAAAATAGAAGGATGACAAACCACAAAACAAACTGGGTTTATGACTCTTTTCTTAAGGCATTTGCCTAAGCTGCCTGCCGAATAATGTCATGTGCTTATATAGGTTGTGCGTGGTTGAATGTCCCATTCCTGAATGCCTAATAGTGCACTTAGCTTAATTTTGGTGAGAGTGATCCAGCATCAGGTCAGTGGAAGAGCAAATGTTATCCTATCCAATGTTGTCTGGTTGGTTGTAGTGTGATCTCATGGTGAATCATATTGAGCAAGCAGATTAGTCTAAAAGCCCCTTTATGTAGTAGATTCTTGGGATTGGTTTCATGTAATTCGAGATGGACTTTGATCAGGCCTTGTCTTGCATATCTGGGGGAAGTTAAATTCATACTGCCACAGTGAGAAAGTTGCTTGGTAGTATGTTTTGCATTTGCTTATGCCCATGACGCGCTTCAGTTGCCAATCTACCTATAAAAATCGATTTATCCATCTTTACAGCCACAGATTATGACCTGTTATTTCTCAAATTTTAACAAAATTTTTTTCGATGTTTAACAAATTTTCACCCTATGTTTCCACACCCTGGTCTAGCATTCCATGTCCTGCTTTTGCTTAGGGATACAAATCCATTTTTTTATTGCTTCTAAAGGATGCAAGATTTTGTTATATATCTCACTTTTGCAGTTATATGTCAACAACAGGAATAGTATCGTCTCTCTCACAGGAGCTTATCAATGGTGCATTTGTTGATTTAAATCCTGCCGATGGTTGGAGCAGTGTTACTTCTCCCAGTGTGATCTCGCATTCATCAGGTGAAGCGACACTTCGACCTCATCGAGGAAAAAGGAAGCATACTACGTTGTTTCCTGAGGAGAAACATAATACTTTGTGTTTGGAACTGGAAGAATCTAAAGACAGTTCAACATTGATGGCAGTAAAAATTGCTGCTTTGGGGGCTCTAGAGGCTCTTCTTACAGTGGTATGGTTTATCCTTTTGTGTCTTTTAATGTAGTCATCGGCAAGAACTGGATTTCCCTACGTCATTCATCCAGTCATTTGGTCATGCAATCTAGCCATCCTGTTCTGAATTCATGTGGACCATCCATATTCTAGCCTTAGTGATAAGCTTTATAATGCCCTTCAAGACCTGGTGTGCTATAAGACATGGCTGAAAAAATGTGAAATACACTAGTTGAAACTAATATGTCTAGATCATATGATGGTGCATGGATTAGCAATAGTTTGATTCAATACATAAGGCACCAGTTGTGAGAATTTGAAATTAAGTTTTCTTCTCTTGGCACAAATTCAATCTTGTCTGTCATATAGGATTTTCCATTTCAATGAATTATCTTGGAAGAATGGCAAGTTGCTTTTCTGCCTATATTTTGCGTGAGAACCTTGTCTCTTTGAGCAAGTGCCTCTTAATTACTAGCTTAAGAGGCTCATATTTGGAATATCAATATTATGAAGAATGGTAGCTGAGTCAAGAAAAATTATTTGTGTAAATTGCCATAAATGGGCAGATTTTGACGTATCTGTTGGCCTGACTATTAGAATATTATTTCTTTAGGGTAAACAAGATTTTTCTTAGAACTCACTTTCTTGAAGCTGGAGTGAATTTCTAAAGGTGCCTAATGCTCAAGCTACTATTTGCAGTTGTTTTCAGCTTTTCAACAAAATTCAAAATGGACACTAACAAAAATTTAGGTTCATCAAAATCTGCTTTACATTCTGGTAGGTTTGAAACTTAGTAGGCTAGTGGCATTTATGCATAAGCTTTATCAAGTCTATCTAGAATCTAGACCTACTTCTCTTGATTGCTGAGAGTGATAATTAATTTGTTTTGAAGTAGTAGGGCCCATCTTTGGCATGGCATGTGGCTTTACATTGTCATATGTTTTGTTCATTGTAGATTAGGATGCTTTTTGGATATGGGTGAGCAAAGAAAACTCGAAAACCAGGCCAAGATCTAAAAAACCCAATCCAGAACCAGGCTGATTGAACTATTTCATTCTTTATTATTTACTATTTGTTTTGTTACTGTTAAAATATTGTCCTGACATGGTATCCCCTTCCAAAAATGTTCTGCATGGGCTGATACATTACTGCAATGTCACAGGCCGCACTTCAACTGTAATGGACAATATTTTTGGCCAACAAATGAATTAGTCTTAAGAAGAAAAACAACAGAGGAGAGATTTAGAGATTTTACCTCACCCATGCACCTATTGTTTAATTATGTGAACACATGTAACGAATAAATTTTTTTTTTTCTGATCAATGATTTTAACAGAGGTTTGTGATTTATTCAATCAAATGTTTTGGAAGAAAATAAAATGCAGAAGATTGCCCTATCCTGGATATGCACATAGCTGCCCGAAATTTTCAAACTTGTAAAACTTTGGTGTTTTTTCTTCATTCTGCTCTGTTTCCTTCTCTGTTTAGTCAAGTTTCTCTGTTGCACTTGTATTTTCTCTGTGGCCACTCACTTCCACAGATTGCTGGTCTCTTGGATGATGATTGATTTGCCCTAGAATTGCCTTTCCTCTCATTTTCTATGATGGTTTATTGATTATGAAGAAGCTCTGATGGTATTTTGAGGTTCACAAGGAATGGGCTTGCCTTTGTTTTATCTTTCCCTATTCTGTGAACGGGTCTGGTCTGTCAATCTTTGTTTAGTTGGATGTAATATGGATGGAACTGGAGGGAGTTAGATTTTGGGTATTGGGGCCAATAACCTTAATTCTGTTAACTCTTTTTATGTGACAGGGAGTTCTGTCATATGATTCTAAATGGAAGGAATTTTCATTGTTCTCACTTTGTGATTCTGCTGTGCACAATCTTGATTTTATCAGTTTTCCTACTGTTATATCTTGATCATAATAAAGTTACATTCAATGCTCTTTTGGAGCCAGCCTGCAAAATTTTCTGTTTGAAGGTTTAACTAGCAGGATTGCCACTAGAGCTGGAACTCACTTTCTCTTTTGCCAATGAGTATACATTTTCTCAATTGATTTCCTATAATGTAGGATAATATAGGCTACTGATGCTAAACTTCCTTTTCTCTAGAATACGAAGGCACTGGAGCAGTAATAGAAGTCCCAGGATACTAAAGTTTGGTTACACAGATATAATGATCTTCAGAGGAGACATTTTGGTGCAAGATCCTCTTGATAGTATGGTGAAGAACTTGTAGGGCTGTGGTTTTTGGTTCATCTCAATATGCTATAGCCCATAAGAGTTCAACTGCAATTTGATGGCGCCTAATTCTAAAAAGTATATAGTGAGCCCCCCCAAAAAAAGTCTGATAAATTCAAATATGTTTATGTCATCGGAGTGTACTTCTACTCCACCTCAACATGTAAGATAATTTTATTTGTATACAGAATCTGAACATTGATGGGCGACTTTGGGCTGTTGATCTGCAGGACTCTAAGGAAAAACTTGCCTAGTCTGATCTGTAATGAATGCTCATCTACAAGTATGAATTATTTTTGTTTGGTTTTGTAGGGTGGTGCTTTGGGAAATGATAATTGGCGTTCCAGTATTGATAAGCTCTTGATAACTCTAACCACGGATGCCTGTAGAAGGGGATGGGCCTGTGATGAGGCTACTTGGGCAGATTTTCAACTTGCTGCCTTACGTGCATTATTAGCATCTCTGCTTGCCCCAGCTCGTGTTCGGCCCCCATATCTTGCTCAAGGCCTCGATCTTTTTCGTAAAGGTAATCCTCATATGAATAGTTAAAACGTGATCTGAGGTTTACGGTAGGATATGACTCCTGAGTTAATGATATATCTTGGACCGAAATAGCTGAACGATGATATATTGGATCAGAGAAATAGTTAATGCCATGTTACCATATACCGTATTTCTCCCCATATGCTTGGGTATAACGACTAACTTCTAAAAATTGACATAAAACATGCTGCTAATTGACATAATTAATAAAATTAAGATAAAAAATAATGCTAATTAATTATTAGCATTAGATATATATCTTCATGCCACTAACATCTATATTATCACTCTGATATTTTGATTTTATCTTAGAGAATATACCTACAAATTAATTATAAAGCTCTAGGTACATAGAGCGGGCAATGAATGCCAGCCAGCACTTTCTGTTTGCATACATTTTATAATACACGTAATTTATAATTACTATGAAGTGATTTTGACAGGGAAGCAAGCAACAGGAACAAAGGTTGCTGAATTCTGTACCCATGCTCTTTTGGCACTGGAAGTTCTCATTCATCCAAGGGTCCTTCCACTGGTTGATTTCCCATCTCCAAGCATGAAAGCCTTCGGCAGGCAGAGAGAATTTGAATTTGGTGGTCGTAAACAAAACTTCCCTTCTCGTGGTGGAATGCTGGGAATGGATCTTGGTGGTGATTCAGACGCAGATGACTATTTGAATGAGATCTATCTAGAAAATGTCGATGGAAATGTTTCAATGGCCAGTGCGGAGAAAGCCGTAAGTCTCGAGGGAAAGAAAAACACCTACATTGATCAAAATGCAGAAAAGCCATCTTACATTTTAGTAGATGAGTCAACTGACAGAAAGGCAGAACCCGAAGATACAAGTCAGAAGCCGCCATCATCTATTACTGACGTTCCAAGCGGAAGAAGAAACTGTGATGAAATGATGCTCGTGTCTGAGCATTTCAATGAGCCCATACAAAGACCAGAAGAACTCAGTTCTCGACGTGTTGGTGGTTCATTGGTTGCCGAAAGGCAATATGGGAAGCCTGAATCAGTTGGTGATGGCGACACGTTGCATTTGCCGGGCACTGCACCTTCAGACAGAGATCTCCTGGCTGCTATGGATATTAGTGTTGAAAATGTTGTTGCAGATGCTGACACATTAAAGCCATCTCAGGCAGGATTAGACAATGACTCATCCAGTGATCCGTTCCCTGATATTGTAGATGGAGATCCAGATTCTGATTAAGCAAATATTTATTTGGCCTTTTTTTTTTTTTTCAGAAAAAGACATTTTAATATATAATGACTTTATGGCAGCGTAAATGTTACCTTTTATTAAGAGAGAGCTGTGCCGCAAGGGCAAAAATTGAGTTAATTAAATTGATGTTTTGGCTGCTGCACTTATGCTAAGTGGGGGATTGTGTAGATAATTTTACGGAGTTCTATAATGATCTAAAGAACCATATAAAATGTGGGAATATAGAGATGTAAATTTTACTTCAAAATGTCTGAGTGAAAAGTACGGGAGTTGTTCTAAATTATTCTCAGGAGTGCTTTTAGAGAATATTATATAGCATGAATTTCAATCGAATTTTAATTGTTGGTTAGGAAGGTAAAATTTCCATTTAGATAGCTGACTTTTTCTTAAAGGGGTAACCCAAGAGTGGAATAATTAAAAGAGAAGTTAGTCTTAAGAGCTTTTAAGCGTGAGTTGATTGGTTGATTGTTTAGAGGTATAAGTTAAAAGATAGGCTAGTCTGAGGAGCTTGTGGCTGGGTTAAAGAGGGATTTTGTTATCTCTGTATTTAATTTTTATAGTGAGTAATGTTTCCTCTAGAAGTCTTACATAGGTGGAAATGAGGGAAAGTTTGGCTTGTTTGCATCGTATATAATATAAAACAATTTAACCTCATACTATGTACTCACACGAAAGATTGAAAAAAAAAAGGTATCAAATATATAATTGTTATAGAGGCACTACTAGTAAAAACTACTCAGTGAGAGTTAAAGAATACCCAAATCCTACTAAAAAACCAAATCGATTGTCTATTGTTGAACACAAGACCAATTTGATTTCAAACTCGAAGACAGCTTATGGATTACATGGAAGAACTCTGACCATAGATAAGCCCAAGACGTAGTACAGCAGACGGTATGCACTACTATATATAATGGCATGCTTCGGTGCCTAGGCGCTTCAGGCATCTACCTTCAGCTCTACCAGGCTAGTCTTGAAACAAAAACCGAGTGATGCGTATGCAGAACCATATGTTGCGTAAACCCACACAGTGCAAGATATTACGTATGTGATAGGCAACGAAGCCTGCACGGGTTGTCGTCTCTGGTTTTAATTGGTGTAGGTAGAAACCAACTTAAGCTGATTTGTTTATGTTTGCTTGGGCCTAGAAAGGAACACTAGGGAAATCCGTGCGAGATTATGTGGCTTGTAGGCCACAATAATTTTTACGTAATAAAATAAAAAATTTGTAAAATTAGGACACAATAACGACAACAATTAGTATAGAAAACATTATACAAGCAACAGTTCTATTGAAGACATCAACATGCAGCTCCTTAATCTTCGGAGGAATTGCCACTAGCTAGCTTAAAAGAAACTGTAAAAAAGCACAGAAACTCCAACGTTATCACAAATCCCTGGGTGATAATATCAAGTTTTATAGCCTTATTCCATTTAGCTGGTTGACGCAAACTCCTCATCTTCACCATCGGACTCTTGCTCCACCCCTTTGACCTGCAAGTGTTGGAAATGCTAGATAAGCAAGCATAAATACAGAAGGGGATGAGAAAAAGAGAGAACAAACGAGATAGAGAAATCAAACTTCTTTTTGAACATGCTACCTTGACCAACTAGACTAACTAGTTATTACCATATATCTAGTTTCATGAGACCACCACCTCCAAACTCAATTCCTAATTGGAATGAAACTCTATTTATTTCAATGCAATTATCATATATCTATGCTAGTAGCATATTGTTTACTCCCACCAGCTTAACCCATACTTTGTTTCTCCTTTTTTCTCCTCCCTATTTTACTCTCAGATTCTTGTGTTATATACATGGATCCCACCATAGAGATAACCACCACCCACCAAAAAAAAGAAGCTGTCCATTTTTACTTTAAATGGTGACTTTGTTTTAAGAATTACTATCTGTATCACTTTAGAATTACTTTGTTTTTAGCACTCCGCATGCTCTCAACCAATAACATATTTAACATCAATATTCTACCATTAAAAAAAAAAAGCCCTCAAAATTATGTCAGCAAACCAACACAAAATATCCCTAACCAAGTATGCAAGAGATGACGTAAATTTGTATATCTTGAGAACAAGGATCCTTTGCTGGGCATTATGAATTCATTGGTGAACAGGTTTGTCAGAATATTTCACGGCAACCATACAGATGAGGTTTTTGTTGAATAGCAGTAGCTCATATAATCACTTCATTGGGTGAAGGTGCATATTAATGTTAGAGATGCTCTTAAGTGAAATTGTGTTCCTCTGCATTCATTTATTTTTTAATGAGGGCATGGATCCATTTCCTCGGAAAATTGTGGAAAAATGGTGTGTCCTCAAAGCTTCTGTCTTGCTTGGAAAGCATCCTATCTTGAATAATATGCCAAACAAAGGTTTTTATTCACCAAAACATGCTTTCTATGTCTGACAAATTCTGAATATGTGAATCACAATCTTTTACCCTGTAAATTAGTTCAGAAAATATTGTCTTCTAATTCGTTGCTAGGGATGAGCTGAACTAGGATACGTCATTTAAAAATATGTTTTCTTTTTTTCTTTGGGGGGGGGGGGTGTTTGGGGGGATTGGAATTGACTATTAACAAAAGAAAAAGTGTTCACGGGGAAATAGATACCCACCAAGTATTTTCAGGTTAATGTGGATGAAAAGAAACAGCAGGGCCATTGCCTTTGAGATTTCCTTTGCCATGCAACAATTTGGGGGACGGTGGTAACCATTATTCTTTCAGCATTCTCAATTTCTCACCATTGCCCTTTTTCTCCAGGTAGTCCCTTTAATTTTGTCAGTCCATTGCCTAAATATATACTGTAATTGGCTTAAGCCCACTATAAATCATTTCATTTTCAACAGATGAATCTTTCTTACACCCCGACTGAAAAGAAAGAGTCCTAACCATTTTCACAATACACAAATACCTAAACATCATATATCCTGAAGGATCCATAACTACTAGTACCATCTTATCCCTTCCTTATGTTCTAAATAGTGCTTGAAGTTGGAGGATGCCCCTTGGCTGCTGCTGAATCGATCCTTCTCAATTAACCCCATAGCCAACAGCAGCCTCCCAAGGAGAAGGAAAATCTATGATGTGAAATTTAATTTCACAATCAATAACAGAAGAGGTACCAATTTTTTTAAAAATATCAGATAGCACTGAAAAGATGCCTCCTGCAACCTATAAAAGAAGGCCCCACTTGCTGGACCTGAACTTCACATAGTTGTGTCAGATACTACCAGTCATCTAGTCAGAGTGATGCACAATTGAATCTTCCCTAGAACTTCAAGGCTTTTCATGCAAACAATTACCAAGACACCCACAGCACACACCCCCTCCAAAAAAAGAAGGGAAACAATTGGCTCTTAAACAACACAATGGTGCATAGCACCCAAATGTAAGTTCCTATATCTTAAAGGAAAAAATGGCAAGAAGAAGAAAACAAATTTGTTGATCTGAGTATTATCTTCACTTCCAGATAAAATTCAACTCCTCCCTCTTAACAGCTTTCCTTCTTTATTCTAAATGTCAAAATGACTTAACAACTCTTCTTTTTCTTTCCTCTCTGAGTCACTGTCTTGTCAAAATAACTTTCTTATAATGATTTGACTAGTACTCAAATAATTAATGATAAAGAACCATGTTCCATGATATTTCAAAACCTAGATATTCTGACATAAGCAGAAACATGCTAGGAATTGTTTTTGGTAAAAAGTGATATTAATATGCCAATGGTTGATAATCTTACAGTCAATTCCAATTTTGCTATCAAGTTGACTACAAAATGCAATCTCTCTATCTGCAAATACAAATGTGTTTCTTTTTTCACCTGTGCATACACATACACATACATATGTATAATTGAAAATAGACTCACCTCTGGTACATAGTGCATCATCATATTCTCAATTCCAGATTTCAAAGTAACAGATGAACTCGGACAACCACTACATGCTCCTTGCATTCTTAGTTTGACAATTCCAGTTTCCCTGAGAAAAGGAAGGACCAATAATACTACCTTAGACAATCCAAGAGAAAAGGATTATAAAAGAAATAAATGAACTAAAGTCCTATAGGACTATGGGGGAACCTACGGATCAAATCCACAATACTCGATATCCCCACCATCATCCTGCACTGCTGGTCGGATTCGAGTCTCCAACAGTTCTTTGATCATTGCAACAACTTCTGAATCATCCTGCAATATATGAATGCATTATATTTATCAAAATAAATAAATAAACTAATCTACCTCAAAAAAATGGCTGCACAGCCTCTAGCCTAACACATCAACAGTATTACTCTATAGTTTAGACAAGCATTAATACTAATAATGAATGCATGATAGGAATCGTGCTGGGTTTTTATGCTGTGAACCTAAACAATAGAGATAAAATGACTATCGAATCTCCAGTAATGAAAGAGACTTCAACACATTGACAGGATGGAAATATCATAGTCAATTTCCATATGGATGCACATAGGAAACATTCACCAAAAAATTATAAATTATAAAATTGCAAAAGCAAGATGGAAAATACTGAAAGAAGGTTTCTCACAGAGCCTGTCTGAATTTTACTCAACAAGAATAGAGAAGTTAAAGTAAAGATGTAAATGAACGGAACAAACTATATCACAGTTCATACAATCAATTAAACTTTTTTGGGGAAGATTGTGACATCAACAGAAAATAAGAAACCACAGGAGCTGTATGTTACTGCCTGTCCGTTAAGTGTAGCCACAAGTTACTTCTTTCCTTCAGAAGCTTTACTTTCTAATTTTTAATTTAGCCATTGCAATTGCATCTTAAACTTCACCATGAGAATTCTATGCCTACTAGGCTAGTACATTCCCATCCCAACTACTTCCAATTTGCCTGCACCAAAATTACACCAATTGAAAAACTCAACAAAAGAAGAGAGCCAGCAGGAGATGGCCAAAGTATACTATAAAAATTGGAAGACAAAATATATTATAAAATCATTCTAATCAAAACAGAGCGCTTGTTTGGTTGTGAAAACTTAAGTTGTTTATAGAAATCATTTCCAAGAGAACATAAAATCGGGAAAATTTGTTCAAAGGTGACATTTTCCGGTAAAAATTAGAAAATAGTGTTTTCTAGTTATTTGATTTTCTATTGAATTTAGAGAACTTAGAAAACATCAAAATGATGTTTTCTAGACCACTGGCACTCATCAAAGAACTTTCAACAATTTCCAAAATTAGTTTATATACAATGTTTTTGCGAATTTATTGTTTTTAAACTTATTAATATCACTCAAATTGAACAAAAACTTTAAAATATATACTACAGAAAATTTGATATAAATTTTCAACCAATTTTCTAGTACTGTTTGTCTTTTCTCCAGAAAAATTACTCAACTTTTTTTTTTATGTTTACAATCCTAATTAATTTTTTTTACACATTAGAAAGTGCTATAAAGTCGCCTGGTATAAGGTCCTCTTAATAACACTGGGTTAATGTAAACACGTTTCCTACATCGTACGGAAATTTTAATTTGTGCATTGTTAATTTAACAGTAAACTACTAAATACACTTATTGTTTAGAAGATCACATTATTAAGAATAAGTGTGCCATCAATGCTGAATCGCAGATACCTGATTACCATAGGTACTATTATACTTTCATTGATTGATTCATTCATAGTATTACTCCCCTTCCTGCAAATTATTACATTGTTCAGCCATAAATGACTTGAAATTCACTTTGTTTAGGCCCAGCTTGTAATTTATTTAGCTCAAAATGGGCTGGGTTTGGCTCATTAACTTCATGATTTATGTTCCAACAATAAGAGTCCAAACTTTTAACTAAGTTATCACAAGTTGACTCTGAGTTATTTAGCATCCCTAATCATATGCCTATTGATCGCTATGTTGCAAACTTTTTATTAATAAACATTGAATTGTGGAAACGGATATATTTCTAATAGAAACAAAAGAATACATTCCCAAAAAAAAATTGTGGAAATAAATTAGTGAAGGGAAAGAAAATTTGAAAACGAAAAAAACATATAAAAAGGCACCAGCCGCTTTCGGAAAATCTAATTTAACTCATTTTACTTTTCCAAACATACAAGGTGATACCAAGACATTTTAGAAATACTAATAGGGGAAAAAAAACTATTCGGAAATTCTAAAGAAGTCAGAAACATACTGAAATGAACAAAATGATTTCTATAAACAGAATAGTCAGAAACCCAGCTTCATAAATATATAGAGGTCTTAGCACCATGGATGTGTTAATCCTTGCAGCTTACAATCCTACAGCGGGGCAACAGAAAGGCTTAACCGAAAACAGTGTATACCAAATAGAAGTCTGGCCATAATCCCGCCAGAAGGGAATTAGTGGTCTGACTATAAACCCTCCAGAAGTGCACAGTATGTCAACAAATAACTGGGAAAAGTCCTTCCAGAAATAAAATGGAAAAGGAAAGTTTCATATAAAGGTTCATGATCGAACTATTCTTTTACTAATATAACACAGTATTTCAGAAAGCAATGCATATACAACTATTCACAGAGAATAAAGCATTTGATAAAATCATGTAGGAATGCTGAATAAACACGATTATATTAACAAGAGCAGTAACTATATTAGAGATGGACTAAGTTAATCTATGCAATGATAGTAAAATAAGAAAATAGTATAAAACGAGTTGAAATTGGTTAGGCAAAGAAGAGCTACTTGCAATTATATATCAAAATAACTTACCAAAAATGCTACCATATCCCGAAGCTAATTGCACACTAGAACCCAAGATGTCAAATATACTCCCTTGTTTTTCTCTCTTTCCCTCTTGGCCTCTTCATCTCTCTCTCTCTCTCTCTCTCTCTCTCTCTCTTTCCTGTCAAATAATTTGCACATTGCATGCTTTAGAGCCTTGAGGTGTCCCCTCTTTACAGTAGGTTGTGGCAGCTACAGATTGTTACAGATAAGGAAATGAGAGCAAGCTTCATTCCTTTCGGCCAGGTGAGCTGGTTATATTTCTCAATTCTAATTTTCATTCGTTGAATTATTGGCCAGATCTGTGCCACATGTTAATTCTTGGGTTCGGCAGCCATCACCATCATGTTGAGCCAATTAAAAGAACTTCCTACTATATTGGCATTTCGCCTATTATTTTGTTATTTTATAACGTTCCTAAACCTCACTTCCTTGCAATAGAAAGTCAAATTTAATTCTACTTCATTGTAACTTTTTAGCTTGTAAATATCAGCCATTCAAAATACTTATCCATGCATACTGAAAACAAACATAATCATTAGAAAATACCTCAAGATGAATTATATTTCTAATTTTATTTGAGTTTTATGATGCTAATTATTCAATATATATTTAGGTTCAGTGGACTATGTTAAATCAACCAAGGGGGCATTGTTATTGGGGACAGTGGCTTGCTAGAGGTGCAACAAGTCGTACAATCTGATAATACAATATGCAAACTTGCAAGCTTTCTGTTCCGTTTGTGGACCCTAGGGTTGTTTGTGCTTGAGGCTTTTGATCCATTATTTGGACATGCGAATAGCACCTCCTGTCAATTGAGGAAGTCCTGGGATCCATTTGTGATGTAATGCGATGAAAATGTCACATATTTAAGTGGGGGAGATTGTAATACCTCAAGTCCAAAATCAAGAATTTGAGGAGTTGGCCTTCAACTCATAAAGGCATGAGTAGTTTGTTTATTTATATCTTTCAATTACAGCTAGAAAAAAGAGAATATTTCCTATGTAACAGAATTGCTGGAAGGGGCTGTTATATGCAATGCTGTGTCTAGGAGATCAATCAATGAAGAAGATAACTTGCCAAATGGCTTAATGACTCAATTAAGAGTTCCTTCTGTGAAATAGAACATTATAAGGCTGATCTTTACATATTGACAGACACAGATTAAGGGATTTACAGTTAACTAATTAAGGAAATAATATCATAATAATTACAATGATTTACAGAACATGTACATAGATTAAGGCAACAAATAATGAAACTGGTCCCACAGACATTCTTCTCAAATTGAAGATGAGTGATCAAGAAGCATCAATTTGCCTATAATAAATTGACAACATTATCAGTCACATAAATGATCTAAAGGGTGGTGGAAACATGTGGAAGAGTAAAGACATGAGTGTCCATAGCTTCCCAAATATAATGACTATCAACCTGAATATACTTGGTACTCTAAGAAAACATTAGCAGCAATTTGAATAGCAATGATGTTGTATGCATATAGAGGATTTGTATCAAACAGAGAGAACCCAAAGCCAATACGTACTCAACAGAGCCAATCTCAGAGCAAACAACAGACATTACACATTATTCAGACTCCAACAAAGATTTGAAAACATGATCCTGCTTTTATTCTTCCAAGATATTAATGATCATTCCAGAAACATACACCAACCCATAACTGAACAAGTATATGGCACTTGACCCAATCAACATCACTACAGGCAATAAGGCCAATAGGAGATCCAGTAGGAAATAACAATCTACATCTAGAGGATCCTTTGAGATACTAAGTAATATAGCAGATGACAGCTTTGTGAAGATGGCATGGATAGTACATGAATGGACTAACCTACTGAACTGAAAAAAAAAAAAAAAGCAAGTAATATAATCGTTAAATAATTCAGACTTTCTACTAATTGTCAAGATTGAGCGGGGTGAGGAAGGAGATCTCCCTCCTCACAACAGTACTTCAGCTTAACTTCCCAACTGACAGAGAATCTAAAGATCAAAAGTAATTAAATTTTGATATTATTTTTGTTGATTCAAACATATACCTGAATGATAGTATGGAGCTCCAACCTCAAAAAATATGTAAGGAGGCCAAGGTCTTCTATATGAAAGGACGCCCGGAGATTTTTTTGTAGTCGGATAATCAACTTAGTGTTAGTCTCATTAAAAATAACATCATTAACATAAACAAATAAAAGGACAGCACCAGACAATGTCTTGCATAAAATAGAGAGTTATTGCCTTTGGATAAAGGAGAAGCAAAGCAAAGTTGAACGGACTTGTCAAAACATGTACATGTACGGTGGCTTGTTTCAGACCACAAAGAGACACAACCAACCTACACACATTGGCAAAGGAGATCAAACTGGCGCAGGCATCATGTAAATTTCTCCTTGTGATTCCCATAAATAATCCTAATGTCCATTGGATGAAGTGGCTAGCCCTAAGAAGCACTAGTGGAAAGTATTATCTAGATATTTCTTTTTACCCATGGGAGTGAACGTCTTTCCATAGTCCATCCCATACTCCTACCTCCTACCCAGAGCAACCTGTCGTGTAATCCAAAGTTCTAGAGTTCTATTAGAGCAAAGCTCAATGGAATAAACCCATTTATATCCAACAGCTTTAATATTAGACGGGGGAAGGAACAATGTCCAATGTATGGTTCTCTAGAATAGCCCGAAGCTATTCATTAATTGCCTTTCAAACAATCACTTTAACAGTATTAGAATAATGCAATGTAATACAAGCTAAAAACAAAGTGGCATTAGCGAAGTATGAGGAAAACCATACCAATTAGAAGGACGAGAGACACTAAAATATCGATGAGGAATAGCATCAAGAAGCATATTAGGTCTAGAAGAAACCATTGTACCATCCTTAGATTGCAACATAGGCGTAATAAGACGTTTGATTAGTCACATGCTCGGCAGGTCGAGCAATCTCAAGAAGGGGCATAGATGGTTGTCATCAGGCATACACAAATCTAGGTTTGAACCACTCATGAGAATGAGCCAAGGTTTCAAAAGTAGAAAGGATATTAGGTTTGGATAGTGACAACATGTAAAGGAAAGAAATGTTGATTTACAAATGTCCACGTTACAAGAAATATAAAAGTGATGAGAGCCTAGCTGACACTACCTTTGTATGAAACACTATAACACATAACACCACATTTAACAAATTAAACAAAAAGTTTATTATGTTCAAGAGTAGGTAATTGAAAAATATATATATAGCTAAAGTATGCATATCAAGATATCTAGGATGTTACCTAAAAAAGCCAATAATAAGAAGAGTCAAAATTTAAGTTTTGAGATGGCAATTTATTATTAATTAGATTGTACTAGACAAAGGCCTCAACAGAAAATTTGAAAGGATAGCAGACTTAAGCAATAATGTGTGAACATCACCTAAAAGATGGCGATTCTTTTGTTCGGATATACCATTTTGTTGAGGTGTATAAAGACAGGAGCGTTGAGAGACCATTCTTTTTTATGTACAAAAGTATGAAAGAAGCGAACCATATATGCAGACTTTAGGCGTTGCTGTTTTTTTATCGTCAACAGTTGTAGAAACTAAAGATAAAGAATTGGGAACAGAAAAATAAAGCAGAAACAACCTTCCAACATTGGGCCCTTCTGCGAGTATCTTCCCGAAATCTTATTTTACACAAGGAATGGACATCACAATTGTTATCAATTAACTGACCAACTAAAATAAGACTAGGAGAAAGTCCATGGACTATGAAGACATCTTTGAAAGAAGATTTAATACCATCAACCACCTTGATAGATAAACTACTCCAATTAGCAATATTAATATGATATGAGCTATGATACAAATATTTTTTAGAGCATCAAGTGAACTACACATATGGTTGTAGTGGTCAGAGCTGCCTGATAAGCATTGACTTATCTGTCCTATGGCCATGAAGGGCAACCTTATTAATGTGTCTGTGTTTCTTATAGTAGCTTTAAAATTTCTTCACACAATTTGTAGCAATATCACCATAGTCCTTGAAGTTGAAGCGCTGAACCTTGAGCATATCCTTACCATTTCATTTTCCTCAAGTATGCAACCATATAAAACATTAGATATCATCATGTCATGTTGGAATTGACCTGTGTAAGAAGATTTTTTTATTCCTGAAGTAATTCATCAAAACAAATATCCAAGGATTGAGAAGAATCCCGATTCATCAGATTGGAATGGAAGACTTCAAATTCAAGACGTAACTTCATCAGGAATTGGTCTCTTTTACTTTGCTCATGAACCTCTTGAACAAATGGATAGAGCTTCAGCTGGATAGGTACTTTTGCATTGACAACAAGGATGAAAATATTGGTTTTGGAATTGGTCGCGATTATATTAATATCGGACAGATTGGATAATACGTAGTAATGTTGGATATATCAGATAGAAAAAAAATCTAAAAAATTGTAAGTTGACAATGCTATATTGAGCGATATGGTAGCATACTGTGATATTGTTGTTGTATCAGAAAATATCGGCATCAGGGACTTTGATACCAATCAATATAGGTTGATACGTATCGTGTCAGCTGATATTTCCATTCATGATTGACAATGTCTAAAAATTTAGCTCATATATTTGAGAACTGAAAAAAGTAACCTTGAACAGGTAAATTGCCTTGGGAGTAATTGGTCTTTCTATTCTCTAGCTGAAAATGCAAAGTGTTGTCTTGATTGTAAATCTTCTTCAAATATTCCCACATTGTTTTAATAGTCTCATATGGCCATAGATTAACAATTTGTAATCAATTGACTACAGGTCATTCTTTAATTATCTAAGCTTTGTTCTCTCATTTTTCTCATTTATGTTTTCTCTTGGTTAAGTTTTCTTGCCTCCATTCTCAATTTTCCTTTGTCCCAGTATCAATCTTAATGATGAGCTAGGTGTTAGACCATTGGGTACTAACAGCATCAGAAGGCCTAAGGAGTCTCCAGACTAGTTTCCAATTGAGAAACTACTTTATGAATTCAGAAGGAAATAAAGAGAACTTTCCCCATGAGGAAATTTTAGGGGTCCAAAGCTCTTTCTATGGTGAATTTTTTTGCGTGGGTAGCTGCCTGGGAAAAATTCCCATGATTGAAAATATGAAGAAGGTTCATAGAATGCATGAGAGGTTCCATTCCACGAACAGGAATACATGCCATCTAATCGTTTGCTTGTTCATTGCCTGCCACTTTGTTCTTTCTAAAACCAGCCTGAAATTGGTGCATGTACACCAGGCAGGTCATGTTTTTGTGGAAGGGGAATTCAAGTACGAAAAAGGCAGAATCTTGAAAACTGATAGGAAAGAAACAGCAGATTTATGGAGTACAGGATAGGAAATCCTTTTCTTGCACAAAGGGGATATCTTCGTACCACGTGGGTTTAAATCAAAGAAACCACCTCTCTACAATGCTTGCTACGTTAATCTCATTCTCACTGCAGCAATGCAAAGAGGGAATGGGGCCACCTTTTTTAATACATGGGTTTAGGTGATAGATCAATTTATTTATTGGGCTTCCAAGATCTTTGGACATAACTGTAATCAGTATGATGAACACTGCCTTCTCACTTATAGTGACACCCCTCAGTATCCATTATAGAAAAACAACATATCAACCAAAAATGGTGGTCATGGTACATCGATCACTATCAGTAGGGATCATTTATGGAATAGAAACAGCAGAAGAGCAGCATCATAAATGTTGGTGATCAAAGGGACTAAGTTCACAATGTTTTCAGTAGCAGGGTTTCCTAGCAGTCATATGGAGCAACAGCAGGGTTATGGAGTATAAATCACAAAACTTTGACTGAAGAAGTGAAAGGTTGCACAACAACAATGATAAATACAAACAGCAAATTTTGAAAGGGGCAAAGTAGTTTGGTCTTGTGGTTAATCTGAGGCTTTCTCCCTTCTGGAAGGAGTGCCCATGGCTTCAAGAAATTAGGGACAATAATCTAAAGGAAGTTCCCCAAGCACCAAAAAAGGCTACAACGAAGTTTACATGGACAACTTGGGTCACCTGTCAACAATGATCCATCTTCTGACACAGCAGAATACATATTCATAGGAGTTGAAAGACTACAACTAAAACACACCAAATTTAAGAGTCATTTTCAATTAATTAATTTCCTGGATCTTGAATTTGGTTAATTAGTTGTATTGACTATTAGTCACATACAAGTGATAGCATCCTCAATGCTGAAGGTTGTCTGACCATTCAAAATCTTGGAAGTCAGACTCTTCACCCCAGAAAAATGGGACAACTAGTGACAATGTGTTGATGAAGCAATTCTGCAGCCAAAGTAGCAATACTTTGGCAGGATGCACTACCAAGGGCAGCAGAAAGCAGTCCACATTTGCAAAAGAATCACCAGTTGGACCACACTATTTCTTTTTCCATGTTTTGGGAGGACATGAAGTCATTGGGGGGGGGGGAGATGGTGCAAATCAAACTTTGATTATCAAAGAACACAAAGTTGAGGTTTAAAACCTTTTTTATCTATAACCCTGAACTTTTGAAACACACACAATGGATCTTTCAGGTTTTGGATTCTTTTTAATTCAAACGGTTACACTGTAAGGAAGAATTTATGCACCAATAAGACCACCGAAAGCCTTTGTGGCACCGCTGGTTGATGTGGACATTACAAATATTTCAAATTATAAGAGATTTGCTTTTATTTTAATTGATTTTATTTTATTTGATTTGTATGATTTTATTGCGTTGAAATTTTATTATGTTGAGATTTTCTTTTTATTTTAGGAGCTTATATTATTTTAGTTAAGAAGTTATATTTGTTAAGTTATTATTGTTTCCACGTCATTTTAGGCTTAGGATTACTTTATATAAGAACCCTAACCTCTATTATTTGGTAGTATTGATGAATTGAATGAATTTGGATTGATTGTGATCTTTTTCCTCTCTTTTGATTTCTCTCTCTCCCCCCTGGTTTCTCCTTCTCTTCCCCCTGGTTCTCATTTTGTTTCACCCCCTCCCCTGATTTCTCGTTCCCCTCCCCTACTCTTCCCCTTCTCTACATCGCTGATACACTGAAGTCATGGGGGATCATTGGTCAAATGATAACGGCGAAACCAATTCCCATGGAGTGAGGGGCGGTGTACAAGGCTCAGGTACATATTCACCCTGGCATGCTAATTCAAGATTTAAACCTCGGCATGGATATCCAAAACAAGAACAATGATCCATATCCAAATAAGAAGGTGCATTGAAATAACATGGTAAATCCTTGTACCCAATTATATCGTAGTTAGTTCTAGAATGCTTAGTCGTGGGTGGGATTTCCCACTATCTATTTGGCTATAATTGTCAGTTCTGTTAGTTTTATGACCAGACAGTGTACTAGAGCATTCATGGAATGAAGTATTAATTTTCAATCCAACTCTCCCACTCTTATTCTCTCTCTGCACAACTGACTTTCCATCATTGACAACCATCTTCAAGCTCTTAATACTCATTCCCCATCTCTTGAGTTCCTTGACAGAGATTTGATCCATCTTACAAATTCAGCACACATAAATGGTATCAGATAAAAAAGGTTCTGTTACTGATTGTTGAAATTTTTTGCTGCTATTCCACATCTAATCCTTTCAGATCAGAAGATAGCCACACTATTCAAAGCTTCCATCACCACCACAGCCTTCCCTGCTTTTATTATCACCAATTCTTTATAAAAGAAAAGGAAAATCAGGTCTGAGTTTGATCGTTATCTTATATTACCCATTTGCTCTTTCTTCAATCTCAACTTTCCAGTTGTCTTCCCTTTCATTACCTTCATCCCACACTAAATTCATTGCTCTATTTCATCAGACCTAATTCAGATTCTACTTGATCTCCCAGTTCCTTTCTTCATCAAATCGTCAACCAACACAAAAATGTCCCCATTTTGACAAAATTGTTGATCCCAAAAAGAGAGAGACACAATAACAGGATACAACTATTTTCTTCCATTTTGATTTTAGAACTCAACAAAAATCCATATCTAACTTAATTTTCTTTGGATCTGACTCTCCATGTGAGGTACAGATCAAATCTCCACTCACCAGCTATACAGAAGAAAATATTGTACAATATAACACCCAGCAGCTTCGTTGCTGTAATTTTCTTTCCAGTGCCTTGAAGAAGTTAGCAACTAAATTTCTTGAGTCTCATCTCATCCACAAGTGTTCTGCTTATTTGACCTATATTCAACAACTTATGGATTGTTTGGATTTGTTTCAAGTTAATTATTGAATCGTAAGCCTTGAGTGGGTCATTTTGGAACTTTTTAGGTTAATTGATCCTAAGAATTAGAGTTTAACTATATTATCCTGAAGTCACTTCCTGCAAACATAAACTGTTGCGAGTCCAGTTTGGGTTAATTCTTGGTTGCTACTGTTTGGGTTAAATGATTTTAGTGTGCTAAATATGTCATTTTCTCCCATTTATTTATCTCTCTCTGAAGATTACAAAAATTTTCGTGAAATTTAAGAGCTAAATCTCATTGAAAAAGTTGAATTGAAAAATCAGTCAGTGATATAATCACTGAGAGTTTTATTCAATTGGTGCATTTAACAGTAAGAATATGGAGTGGACTAAAAGTAGAAGCATTTATAAGGGAAAAGCGCCTTTGTGAATGGTGTGATGAAACATACACAGTCCATGATTGCTTAGGGGGCCAAGACTTCACTGTGAAGTTACAGATGATAGTGGTGGTGGAGACTTAGAAAAACAATCCAGAGATGCACCAAAAGCAACGAGGGGACAGCCACCACTTTCTAGCAATGTTCTGAATAATGTTTAGGGAGCTAGAAAAGAGGTTTGGCTTGATTGTGCAATACATGTTCCAAATGCTAGGGTGCAAGTGAACTTGGAAACCCTGTTTCCAAAAGTGAATTTTCAACAACATTGTTCACTACTCAATCAAGTGTGATTCCATTTCTAAATGAGCTGGAGCTGATGTTTGGACCAACGTTACTCCTTTGATGGCTTGTTTACTTGCCAAAAAATTCCACATGCTCCAACAGGTCATGGAATGTATGGAGACTTGGTTGCATTTCCACACCTTAAGTTACTTCTTCCTGCTGCATGCAAAGATCAGGGGACGAATCGTTGCCAATCACAATTTGCAATGAGGTTCCCAAGCCATGAGTAGGAACCAAGGTTTAGATATTTGGGGACCTCTCCTCAATATCGTCATCTTAGAAATTTAAAAATATACTAAAAAAGAAAGGTGATAAAATCTTGAAGTAATGACCTCAGTTCCACCCTTGGGGAAAAGGGTGTTTCGAGAGGGAAGAATGGCATGTCCAAACAAGAAATAGATGCATGGGTAATAGCATAGGCATATCCATTGTCAGTCCTAAAATGCGTCAGTTGGGGCCTGGGGGTAATGTACTTTCCATTTTTTCTATTTCAATATATGTTTTAGTTCTCCTATTAATTTTATGGCTATTCAACAGAAGTAAAGCCTTGAGTCATATTAAGTGGGATGATTATATAATCAACTTTCGGGTGTTATAAAATTCTGCTCGACCTATCACAATATCCTTAGGAAGGAAGGTAGAAGCGATTTCAAATCGTTTTTATCACCTCACTCCAATTTTTCAAAAGTCTAAATCTTCTTTTTTATTTCCCTCCGACCACAATTCACTCACCTTTTCTCAAATATGTTTCATTTGCCATAAGTTTCAAATATTTTAATCACATTAGATGTCCTTCTCTAATCTTATTTTTTACATATGCAATTTCCTAAACCTTTATGAATATCATCTTCCTCATCCATCTTTTGTATATGTTTGTTTGCTCATCCAATTTATAAATAACAGTAAGTCAAATAGCTATTTTATAAAATTTTCTGTTTAATTTTAGAGGTGCATTTCGATCTCAAAGCACACTTGACGCAATTCTCCATTTTAGCCAACCTATATTAATATTGCGTCATGCCATCATCAATGCCTCTATTTTCATGAATTATAGATCAAAGGTAATGAATCTATTACTTTTAGGAATATCTTAATCATTAATTTTTGAAGAGCATATAATTTTATCTAGAATTACTATAATTACACTATGTATGTTTGATTATAATGTGACCATTATGATATGTCCACATGGGTCGCAACTGCAATTAGTTACTACATTGGCATTAGATGACCTAATAACCTGTCATGACCCTAGACTACTGTATCAGCAACTGAGCCAAACTGGCATCGGCAAATGGGAATAACAACTCCATCTGCATGGGCATGTTCACTAAGTAACAGGTCAGCAGCAGCTTCAGCAGGTCAGCAAGGGGTAGGTGGAAGATAGTTTAGGCAGGTTATATAGGTTGTCAGCAATATGTGAATATTATTGAATCAGTTATGAAATTGTTAAAAGTAGTTAGGATGTGCCAAGTCTATATATAAAGTCATAAACCTTAATGGTAGCTATGAATGAAATGAAGTAAAAAAAGATGAAAGAGCTTCTCTTTGTTCTGTCCCTAGTCTCCTTGGTCTCCCCCTCTAATTTCTCGATCATGCTCCCCTCTCTAATGCCTTCTCTGACTTGGAATTCTGCATTCTGCAATCCTATTTCTATATTTCCTGTATTCTGAAATTCCACATAATTGCTTCAACATCATCATATATAAATAGGTTTAGTATCACATGCTGCATTCCTAAATTTACATTATCAATCATCTTCCAAGTCCAAAATTCTGTCAATTCTGATTCCATCAGCCTTTGGCAGGTCGCACTCCAATTCTTACTTTCAGAAATTCTGCAATTATTGTTGCAACAACAACTGCATTATTTTGAAAATTTTTATTTCACGGTCATAATGGGGCACTTCTGATTTATGAAGTCTTCCTTAGGAATCCAACAAAGTCTGGTCTTCAAACCAAGCACTCAAATTCTCGCTTCCTCATTTTTTCATTCTGAAATCTGAGATTCTACAAATTTGCAAGAAAATCATATGGATGCACTCCACTGTCACTACAGAATATGTCTTATTTCACCTCGTTATACTGCAGCAGAACCTAACACAATAATCTTGGCACATATAGATGATATCCAATTTCCCATTACAAGAAACATATTATATCAAGTGTTAGCTCCATTTGGAAAGATTGCAAAGGAAAAAACTATGCACTCACTACAACATCAAAGGCCAACCTATGAAAAAGATTGTCAACTGCATATTAAGTTTTGGAGTACTAATAAGTGGCAAGAAGATGCAATTTTGATTTCTGATCATGGGCATCCCAACAATAACCATACACCACCACAACCACAAGCTATTTTTCGTTCTGATTATAAAATGCGTAATTTTGGCACTCATCACCCCTATGTTGAACCTTAATGTGCCTACATTGGAACCAAGTACTTCAGCAACAAAACATTTTGATGAAATCAATGACACTCCTGTGATAGCTGATCAAGCTATTACACTTGTGAAATTGTTCAGAGAAATGCATTAGCTGCTCCATTCCACTTGAGCCTTGATACAGTTGCTGAATGTATTGGAGCTACAACCTGCTCCAGTTGAAGTTGCTAAAATTGATGAAATTTCTGATAGTGCTGATGTTTCTGCTGAATTGACTAACTGTTGTCCTAGACATCACAAAAGCTAAACTCAAAAATCAAATTCAACAAAGACAAAAATTTGCACATTATCCCAGCCTACAGCAATTGAACCTGGCTCAAGAACACAGAATTGCGGTCCAGAACAGCATACAACATTCAGTTTCATGCAAGCTCAGTTACCATCAATTCTACCATACAACAGCATCAGCAGCAATACTACGTTCACAATGAAGATAACATTCAGTAACATGCTTCTTGGTGATCTCTAAACCTATGATCATCTAACTTCAGTGCCAAATTTTTTGAAAGACAAAAGGAAGGATCTTCATCAACAAGTCCTGCTCTCAGTTGCAAGTTACCTAATTTTTACATCACCAAGATGACACTTCTTTAATTACAAGGAGTTTCACCTTGAATACGGTAATATACTAATATAATTAGTAAAACCATACTTAAAAGTCAGTTTTTAATTGCTTACCACAGGTCCCACAGCAGCAAATTCCAATGGCTGCTACTGGAATCTCCTCATACATAACAATTATAAGCTCCAGTTTTTTCCACTATAATTTTGTTCCTTCCATCCTTGGGGACAAGGATGATTTCACCAAGGGGGTAGTTGTCATGAGCTAAGGCTATTGCATCAGCAGCTGAACCAAACTGGCAACAGCAAATGGGAAACAGCAGCTTTATGTGCATCAGCAGCATCGGCAACAGGTCAGCAGCAACTTCAGCAGGTCAGCAACGGATGGCCAGTTCAATATTCAGGTGGTTGGAAGATAGATTAGGCATGAATGTAATTGAAACAATTAGGAAGTTGTTAGAACTAGTTAAAAAGTGCCAATTCTATATAATAACCAATAAACCTTCATCATAGCTAGAGCAAATGAAGTACATGGAAGCTGAAATATCTTCTCTTTGTTCTGTCCCCAGTCTCCTCTGTCTCCCTGTCTAATTTCTCCCTTCTCTATAAACATATTTTATCCCCGAATCAGCCTTGTGATTGATTCCTTCATCACATAACCCTCAAGCATATCAATTGCAAAATTTAGCCCCATGTAGCTTCTCATGAAAGCAAGCAACTCTAGTTGGAACATAAAATTCTAAATCATATTCCTAAGAAATTCATCATGGGATTCACTCCTTGTTGCAAGATGCAAATACACCCAAGCTTCATCATCTAAAGTGACCTAGACTTTCCAAGCATAAACAAAAATGCAGATCAAGGCTCACACATTGCTGAGAGGTGGTATGTGTGGCCTAAACTAGTGGCTTCTAGGTCACAATATAGCAACTTATCTTTGCATCAAAACTCACCCACAAGCATCCCACCCCACCAATTCCAGTAGAGCGAAGATAAAATATCATTTTATCAACAAATAATAGCCAACAACCTCCTCCTTGGAAGCCAACTCATAGATTGAATAAGAGCATATTCAGTGCCTGATCTCCTTACCATCAGCTTAGAAGATTTTAAATGACCAATCCACACACACAAACAAAAAAATGCTTGGTGCTGAAGATCTTCCAAGCTCATTGGACAAGATTCTAAATAGATACCCCATAAGGCCACAAAAAGAGCAACACAAACAGTATACTGGCCTTCTTTTCTATGTGCAGTACAAATACAAAGTTCATGAGACAACTTTTTCTGGTTCATCCCATTGGCTTGACTCATCTGCTACCCTTCTGTGATTCCACAGAGTTCACCATATCCAGAAACTTAGCCACAACTTCGTCAAATTTACCCAAAACAGAAGCATTCAACACAACACCATGGACAAGAATGTTTTACATGATGCCATGTCAGAATCAAACGACGAAATAAAGTTTGTCTCCATAGCTCAGCACACCTTCTCATGCATTATAGAAGTCTCATATGATGGTAATTACTAAAAGGAAACGTGGAAGAGCAGAAAAATATTAGTATTCAATATAAACACACAGCCTAAAATAACGAGGAAGTTAAAAGACATACTTCATGAATTGTTGTATCCTTCGAAGCTGCAGTATTTGCATCTAGAAACAACGGCTGACCAGATGTATAGAAATCCATGATTGCGGCAAAAATTTCAGGCTTTAAATAATCCCAAGAAGTGTGCTCAGACTTGGTTACAGTTATAAAATCAGATCCAAAGAAAACTCGTGTGATTCCTGTATTTGTAAGAGAATATGAAAATAGTCCATGAGATGCCTTAAGAGTCATGGAGTAGGTCAACCATACAAAAAGAAAGCTCAAAAAGGGGGAGTGAGAAGCTGTCTGTTCTAATGCGGGTATGCATGGAACATGTACTCAAAACATATGAAAGCACGATAAAAAGGCAGCAAAGGAAAAGTGAATGGGCCATTGACCAATAAAGGAAAAAGAGGAAGTAAAAGGAGTCCAGTCTGTTTAATCATCAATTGAAGGGAGAAGAAGAGAGAGGATGAGGAAATACTCTTTGCCCTTGATTAAGTGATAGCCCAAGAATACTATGTGTGGCCCGAATTTCCAAGGCTCGCAGAGAATACTACCTTTCAGAATGTCATCAACCCTTTGAATGATTTTCATATTTCCATAATAGCCTGCACTTAAAGCTTACAAAGACATCTCACCACAATCTTTAATCACATTACTTGGCCCGTAATCCTATAAAATTTTGATGTGTCGCTCCTACATAGAATTGAAGTGTTTTCAACCAATAGAGCTGGTTTGAAAATTCTCGAATCAATATAGGAATATCTCATAACTTCCAAAGGGGTCCAAATAAATAACTTGAGGCTAATCAAGAAAGTCTGTGATTCAGTAGGGGTCATGAGTCAAGAAGAGATGGCTAGGGGTATAATGCATTTTTCCCTACTATACTATAAGTTGACCTTCTAATGGATTTGCCTTAACTGTATGGAGAAGCCCAAAAAGTTTTCCTCCTAAGCTAATTGATTCTTGAGGTTTCCAATCAATAATATCATCTATTATTTATATTTCCACAAGCCTTTCATTATCATGAACCCCCAAGCCATATTCTTGTGTTATCTTATGCTTTTATTACCTCCCTCCTCTTTTTGACACACTCTTCACTTAGCTATTCCCTGAAACCTCACTTCCTTGTTATGTTTTTACCCCACACATCCAATCATGGATTTAAAGCACAAAAACAACCAAACATGTATCACTAAAGAAAATAAACAAATAGCGACACAATCTAAAGAAGGCTAACGCACGCAGCCATGCTCATGAAATGTAGAGAGATTATTTCCATTTTTTGAGCCTATAATATTTTAACCACAATAGAGCAACTTTATTATTACATTAGACTCCCTTGAACTTTCTTGGTAACCTTTAAATCAGAACCCAAATGCTACCCAATGTCCGATTAACTGTGAACCTAAAGTCTACATAACTCAGCCTCTTGTATATCAAATGACAACCCAAAGACCATCCATCAAAGTTCCCTTCTAAACCCAGCTACCCTACTCCAGTCCAGACTTTGGTTATCTCTTATCAGTCTTATCTTTGAATAAATTTTGTCTTGACTTCATAAATAGGGGAAATGACATAACTGCACAACACCATTTGATTGAATTGTTGAGAACAACTCTTATTAACAATCACTTAGTTGAAAGGGTCTTAGTCCAGAAAGCAAAAGTCTTAGCGGTGTTGTCACTGCTTCTAAAAAATACTTTCGGAGAAATTTACCATTTTTAACTTCTCCAAAAAAAAATTTTGGGGTAGTTCCTAAAAATGATCTGAATTGAAACTTGTTGAAAAAACTCAAAGCAACTTATATTGAACCTCAATAAGCGTTTTAGAAAACTTTTAAGGGAAAAAAAATAATTGACAGCTTTTTGTCAAAAGCTATTTAAAATAACAACCGACCCTTCAACTTCAGCATGCATCGTGGCTAGCAACCACTTCATAATATAAAGCAAAAAAGATATTATATTATGTTGGGCCAGTCTATTAGTATTTGAGATGTTCCAAGATAATGTGTAATATTTTGAGTCTCTTTCTTAAATTATGTCTCCAGGTGTTTTGCTCGTTGTTGGTTAGAAGTTAGCTTGAGTATCAAAAATCAACTTGAGTATTTTGCTCAAAGTTGGTTCAATCTTCGATCAAGCATCTGAAATATAGTAGAGGCTTTCACATGATGTTGGCTCAATTTTTGCTAAAGCATGGATATCAGGCAAAGAATTTTGCTGCTAGAAGTTGGTGTTAGCCTGGATTTTCAGCCAAGAATTTCTCTTAATGTTTGCATGATATTTGGCTTGAGTGAAACAAGACTAGAATACTTCAGCATGAAGTTTGCGCAAATTTTGCACAGTGTTCAATAGTTCGCAAGAAGCTCATACAATTTCAGAAGTGCGGAACACAATTATCTGCATTACACGATTCTGAAAATGCTTCGACGAGTAGCCTACTACTTATAAAGGCACTCAACTTCTTAGAGCGGTAGAGAACTTATTGCCATTGATTTCGTCGTCTTTCTAGAGAGCTTTGTGTGTGACTTGTGAGTGAACCACCAAACATTTTCAGGAAATTTTCTTATTTCAATGATGATGATGGGGCTCTTGAATCTTCTAAGCCTATCACCCCCAAAAACCTTTAAATACTTAATCCAAGCCTGCAATCCTACAGATTTTTGTGTGTAGCTTGTCTGTTGGAGTTCCGCAGAAGAATTCTTGAAAAGAACCACAGCAAGAAAACTAGAGGTTCTAGTTTTTATGCAGGTGAGCAGATCAGAGGAGATCCTTAAATAGTCACGAGTTTGAGGTTAGTCAACTTGGATCTAGTGCATTTGAACCATTTCTGTACATCAACTCTTTTTATTTAGTGGATTTTCAATTGGCGACTCAGCCCAAAGGATTTTTCTCAGACACTTTGTTCACAAGTTTTTCATTTGTCAGCAAGATCATGCGTACTTTACTTCTATGCATATTTTTCCATCTTATTGAACATATTTGATTGATATGGTGGTGTGATCATCTAGTGCTGTAAATTACTCACGTGTATTGAATTTATGGGTGGTAATGTTTGTTATACCATCACACACTTATTCACACCTTCTGAGTATTCGAGGGATTTAGTGTTGATTTCTCGTATTCAAATTCAATCCTACAGTCCGACCCAAGACCTGGTCAGTAACTATTCTACTTTATAATGCCAAGGGGAAATTCTCTCTGTTTCTTCTTGCCAGGCACCAACGGCAATTATCACACTCGTGGTTTAACTTGGTACTATCCAACCTTAATAACAGTTTTTGCAGCATATACCATAACATGATAACAGGAAAAAAAATTCAAAGCAAATGGACAATGCTTGGGAAGTTAAAGCAACTAAAAATGTCACAAAGCTATTAAACAGTATGAACTTCAATTACAGAAACAATAGCAGAGGATGAAAATCACGAGGAAGACTACCGTCGATTCCAAAAAGTGCTTTTGCTAGGGGTGAATTCATGGCTACCCGAGCATTCGGAAAGTCAGCACTCCCGACCTCCATAACTGGCTTGGCAGGATAGAACATTAATGAGGAAGGATTCGGCGTAGGCTGCGTTTGGATAAACATGGTCCTGCTCTGCCCTGTCAGAAACAAAAACCGCAAAATTAAGCGGTGTTAACACCATAATGTCATTTCTACCATAAATATCGGCAAAGACAATAATATCTAGTTGAATTTGCCAGAGGGCACTCTAACATGCGTAATTGATAGTGGCAAAAAGTAAATAAGATTACAAGTTTAGCAATTGCGACCTAGCAAGCAAATATATAAGCCAAACGAGCGAGAAGCTAAAAGAATGTGAAGGAAAGAAAATGATACCCCGGAAAGGAGTCCATTGACGGGAATTCAAATAGATAATAGCAGTAGAAGAGGATGTTAGAGAAGTAGAAGTTGAGTTGTTGATGCCCTTGGATCTATGGAAGTGCGCAGAAGAAGCATATAACCATCGGTGATTACAAATTTCACCGAAGGTATTGGGTTTGAATCCTCTTTCCACTAATGATCGAACGATTACTCTCCCTGAACCCCACATCACGGCTTCCGAGCAATTTCCCACTATCTCTTCTTCGGGTCGGAGATGATGATTATGGAGTCCCGTTTTCCGGTTACAGATGGCATCAACCGACGGACTAGGTCGGCCTTATGCCTTGGAGTCAGCGGTGCTGAGCAAGTCCAACAGGCGTTCTGCGCATGCTAGACGTCGTAACGAGGGACAAGGGTGCCTGTTAACGTACGACCGCGGCAGTCGGGATTAACCTGAAATTTATTAACAAAGAATATCAACAGAGTTGGATGGAGATCTATCTAGCAAGTGAGGATGAAGGAAAAAACAAGCGATCACAGCTGTCGCTTTTCGCCTTCAATCCAACGGTTGGAATTTCTGCTATTTGATAAATCAAATATCAGGAATACAGACCCTAACATATCTCGAGAGAATTCTCTCGAATCTCTCAAGCGTCGTCCTTTTATTTCCTATCCGGCGTCAGTCTTATATATATA